>CAUYQG010114687.1:0-26616 GCA_963574415.1 Tarsius wallacei | reverse complement strand
GGCATTTCCCATGTACCTCCTGCCCCACACACGCAAAGCAGAAATTTGTCATTTTAATTAAGCCCAGCTTATCAATGATTTCTTTCATGGGTCAGGCAGGCCTTTGGTGTTATATCTAAAAAGTTATTGTCATACCCAATCTCATCTAGGCTTCTTCTTATCTTCTAGGAGTTTTATAGTTTTGAATTTTACATTTAGGTCGATGATCTACTTTGAGTTAATTTTTGTGAGCGTTGTGAGGTTTGTGTCTAGACTCTTTTTTTTTTTTTTGCATGTGGATGTCCAGTTGTTCCATCACCATTTGTTGAAGAGACTATTTTTGTGTCTTTGTCCATCTGTGTTGCCAAAAGGGAATGCACGAGGCTGGGTGATTTATAAAGAAAAGGGAGGTTTATTTAGCTCGCAGTTCTGCAGGTTGTTTAAGAAGCATGGCGCTGGCACCTGCATCTGGGGAGGCTTCAATTGCTTCCTCTCATGGCTAAAGACCAAGGGGAGCAGACATCACATGGCAAGAGAGGAAGGGAGAGAGAGGAGAGTGAGGTGCCAGGCTGTTTTCTTGCTTTTTTTTTATTTTTAATTTTAAAGATGTGGGGTATAATTCGGAGTTAGGTATACAAACGTTCATTATGCAGGTACCTTTGTTGAAGAGGAAATGTATGGTTTTGATCTTACATTCATAAACAAGATTTTGAGGCTTAACAATAGAAAAAAAAAACTTAATATATGTTGTGTAAATAAACCTTAAATCTGCTTTCTTATACATTAAATCATTATTAGGTTACCATGATATGAGCTTTAAAGAACATGAAAGAAAACTGGGAGATAGTTTGGCATTTGTGAAGAAGGGTATTGGTACAGACATCAGAAGAACATGAATCAGCAAAGCAATATCCTTGGGAAGAATGAGAGAAATGTAGCATACATAGTGAAATTTGTTGACTGCCCTAATCTTGCAAAGGTAGATCATTCTACTATACTACTGTGTAGCAAAGTTGGCATTGATAAAATGCTAGTACCCCCCTTATAACTACTCATATATCCTTCTCAATATTACAGATTAAAATCAAAACAAAACATAATATATGTATTGAAAAACTGTGTTTTACTAACATGTCTCCAACAATAAATAGAAAATTATTTATATTTATAAATACTTTTTAAATTATAAATTTAACATTTATGAATAGCTATAAATATGTTCATATTTATTTACTTATATGAAGTTATATTTGGTTAATTTTCTGCTCTTTGCAAGTATTGATAAGTTAGCTCAGGGCTTATCAGGAATCATGAAATATGGGACAGGAATCTGATTTTAAATTGAAAGTATTGGAAGCCAGAAAGAAGTTCTGAGGCAGAAAACAACACTAAAAAAGAAAAAAAAAAAAAAGGGTAAGAGCACAATTTGCTGATTACAAATGATTATATAATTGTACAAACACTATTACAGAAATACATGTGGGATCTTCATTAATACTGGATAAACTAGTTAATATCAGTTGACTGAACAGATGGGAGTCAATAAACATTTTAATTGGAAATTACAAGAGAAAATTACTTTAAATTAGATTACAAAAATGATGCCTTTCATTGGAAAATTTCAAACAATAGCTATAGGATGTTATACTTACCTGTGATAGGGTAGCTATATATGTAAATAAAGGTGATATTAACTGCACTGATATTTACATGAGAAGAGAATCCCATAGAAGGACTAAACCATTTTACAACAATCAGATTGCTGTGATATTGTGTTAACAGGAAGCTTGCTTCAGATAGACTATGGTTTCCTATAGTATAGGAAATAAATCTCATTTCTATGTTCTCAAAGTCTAGGCAAGGACTTGACACATCCTGGCCCTAAATGTATAATTGATGACTGAAGAAATATGTAGAAGAATTCTAGAACTGATAAATAAACCACTGATTGTTTTTGCAGAAATAAAACTTACTGGTCATTGCTTTCTTCACCACTTAAATTATGTCAATGTCATGATATTTGCTTCAAAATAATACTATCCTAATAAAAAGTATAATAAGCTAAATTTGACTTTGACCCAAAGAAAATGATAAAACAATTAATTTAACAGTTACATAAAATAGCACATGATATAACCTGACATGCTTAACATCTTCTAATTTCTTTCCAGGGTTTTGGAATTTGTTTTTGAAAGAATTATATAATTGGAATATAAAATCTTTCTAAAATAGGAAATTTCCAATAATTTTTGTGAAGAAAAGTAAAAATAAGTAATGAGCTTCAAATTATTGAAAAATGACTGATTTCTGAGACCTTACACTTGGGAAATACTTTACAATTAAGTTCAAAATGTCATTTCTGATCATTATTAATTTTGTTATTAACATATCAATCATTATTAATATATCAATGAACACTGCCAAACTAAAGCAGTTATTAAAGATTTTCTTCCACTTTGCTAAAAAATTGATCTTAAGAGTTGCTGTTTGTCCTCCTTTAAAAAAGATTTGACAAATAAGAGAGTACTCAAGAACCAGAAAAATTTAGAGATGAAAGGTTTTTTTAAAGTCATAAAAGGAGCATTGAACATGAATTCAATACAGGTAAAATATATGTCTGCCAACATTTCTATTGCAAACTTCATTTAAGAGGGTTTATTCTCTCCATAATCTTAGAAACTAGGAAACTGAAAGTTAGCTTACAAATTAGCAGCCTGGATACGAATTTGTTTATGCAAAACATTGGATCAGTTCAGCTGCTTTGATTCAGACATCAGCCAAAAATCCTTAACTCCGGGTTTCTCCATATATGTGAACACTGAGTAAATATTTTGTCGAGTCCATAATTAGGTCACTTACAGTATGAAGTCAATAAATTCAAGGTAGCCTGTCTTTTATCTCCAAAAGATTCAGTTGTATTTGTTTTGCCAGTTCTCCTAACTTTGATTCCTTATCTTGCAAATGCAGCCTTTGGCAACACAGAGCTCAATATTAGAAAATGCAGGTAGCTTAGCAAAAATTCATTACCAACATTTGGGAGAGATTCAAATTATACGTCTGACAAGAGATTCAGAAGAGCCATTACTCTATATGAAAATATAGCTTAAAACTAAAAACAAAACCACTTTTAAACATTAAAAAGTAACTGAAGTTAAAGTGTCTTTCAAAAGTATCTTATGATGTTTTAAGAGAATAAAAGAGTAGACTCATATTCCCTTCTCTATATTAAAATTACCCATAATAAAACACAGCTTAAAATTGTATTTTTGCATTGTTAATTACGTTGATAAATTTTATTATGGATGTATTGATCATACGGGATTTTAAAAGAAAATGAAATTAAGAACACTTTTTTCTCAGATTTCTTTTAAATCAGACATAAGTCTAAACAAGCAAAGAAAAACATGTTCTCATAGAAAACAAAAATGCATATTTGAGAAGTTATAATAATATCAAACAAAAAACCACAGAGATAGTTATATTAAACAACAATAAATGAAGAAAAAAAGTAGCTGATAGAGAAGTGAACAAACTCAAGAAGCAAGTTTTAATTATAAATCTGCTTCCCCTACCTCTCACTAAGGTCAGGAAAATGAAATGTCAAGTTAATTTAAATTTTCATAAACTGAAGTGAATCGTCACAACAATAGGATCAATTTTAAAAAGGAAAACTTCAATGATATTATTCAGTTTTTAACAATAAGTAAGATTTGGAACATGTAATTGTAGAAAACATACATAGAGACAAACCGTAGATGTACCTTTATCCATGACTTTTGACAACCTTGGAGAAATTGACATCTACTTGTTGTAACATTATATATAACCTATTTAAAATAAGGGTGCCTTCTTAAAGACATAAGTATATTCTATGAATACCATATATTAAGATATTATCAGAATACTTTATCTTTAAAATTAGAAAGGCAGGTAAAAATGACTTTTTGGAATATATACCCACAAAAAATAAAGCTTTAATAATGAACAGAGAAAAATGCTAGTTTATACTGGGAGGCCCTATAATTAAATATAAAGTTCAGGATGACAAAAGTAATAGTTACATATGAAAATCCATAAAATCTATATAGAAAAAAAAGTACTGCTAAATTTGAACATTTAAGTTTCACTTAATACGTGCATTTTTTTCCCTTTGTGGACTATGACATATAGTTAAATACCCCCAGTTAATTTGTGAGTCAATCTTTAGATTTCATGTCAAGGTTCACTTTCACCTATATTGTTATACTCATGTATCTGTATCCCTTTAGAGGATACTTCAGAAAATACTGTTGTATGTCTGGTCGAGATTTTGGAGTAGGCACGGGATCTCTCTCTTCAAGGAGCTTTACTTTCCTAAACTAATTAAGTCTCACTTCATGTAAGTTAGCAACCAAAAAAGAGGAAAGCATAATGGACAGGGAAAGATTACTTTTCTCTCTCTAGTTTGGCAAGTCACTCCATTTCTCTGGCCTGTCTCCTCTTTTAGTGAACATGCACGGATACACATGTACTTTTAACCAGGATGCATTATGAAATGAAGTAGACTTTGTGGATGAAGCTTGAGTATGCAGATTTTTTATTTAAAAATATTCACTTACCCCCACAAATAAATCTCATGCACATTCCCTGCCTAGTAAACATGAGACCAAATGGGTTGTAAAGGCTTTCACGTCCATAAAATTCTACAGGACTGAGTGGACAATTAAACCTTGGAACAATTATATTTTCCAAGGATTATAGTACTAGTAAATATTTTTTTTGTACTTACAAATTATTTTATATGAGAAATTTATTAAATTCATCTGCATTCATAAATTTTGTTTTACTCAAGAGCACTTGTTAGGATCTAAGGGTTATAATTTTCAGTTCTGTTTTGTATCCAATGTGCTAGTTTATATTCTATAGTGATGTATTTAACTTATGTATTACTTATGCACTTATTTTGTTTAATATTGCTTACAAAAGTGGAAGATATATTTTATATCTTTTGTGAAGAATCATTAAGAGAATACATTAATATGGAAGATGTTAAAAATGAATACACTTTATTTTAACTATATGTTAAAAGTTATATATATGACTATTGTCCTTAGGCTTTCTTTTAAATTAAGTTCTCAGGGTTTCAGATTTATGTTAAAAATGAAGAAACTTTAATTGGTAATTTAGTCATCTACTTTTTCTTAGATTTTGATAAGTCTATGAACTTATGAATCCTATTATCATTTCAGATTTTACTTAACCACTAGCTAACCATATTATCTGAGCAAGTCATTGCACCTCTCAGTACTCAGGAAAGTGAATTATTTGTAATGGAGATAATTATCTGTATGTAGGAGATAGTACCTATCTCACCAGATGCTTGTTGGAATTCAAGACGGGATGATGAGAGAAGAAGCCACTGTTGGAGATGTATTGGATAACTTATTTAAAGGACTTAGCATAAAGATTCACACATAAAGAAGACACAATGAAGAATTTTATCCTGGTGCCATTATCCAAAACATGATAATGCCTCATAACCTCTCTATTCTCCAAGTACTTCTAAGCATTCTGGAGTCAACCAGATGGACTTGCTGTATTACAGAAAACTATGAAACAAGGAGCCTCTGTTTTTTAAAAGTTATTTGGGATTCAATAAACTCACTTTTGTGGAGTCTATTTTCATTTACAAATTTCCTTTCAAAGTAGTACTGGCTTATATTTTTAATGTCATGATTTTAAAATTCCTCACTATTATTTTAAGCAACATAGTTGTAAATATTCCTTTAAAATTGCCAACATAAGGCAAAGAAACACTCTATAACCCTAAACTTAGACTTAGAACCCTCAGCTTAATTTAAGGGAATCACTCTCATTACATTTTATAAATTAAATCATTTTCTGAACATTTCAATGCCTCAAACTTAGTAAAATTCATTTCCTTTGTGAATTTTATTCCCATGTCTTAAAGAGCTTTTAAAAATATTTCACATATGACTAAAATTCAAGATAACATTAACATATTGATGGTTCTTGAATTACTAATATTTATTAAAAGTTTTATTATTTCTATGGTAGAGCTTTAAATTATACCATTTTCGTATATAAATCATGTAAAAAATATGGAAATACCTAATATAATCATGACCTAAATATAATAAAAAATCAAAACAGATTTTTAGATTCAAACGACTTTAAGAAAAAAATTGTGTACAGATTATAAGAAATTTGTTTTAAGTACTGCCTTTCTAATTTCTTTATGAGAGTTGAAAAGTAGTCAATACAATAATTTTATTTATAGACTTGGAAAATCAGGAAATTGCTAAAGATGTAATAGTTATTTATTTGATGTATATTATATAGCATTCTTTTTTTTTTTTCTTTTTGATTTGGAGTCTCACTCTGTCACCCAGACTGGAGTGCAGTGGCTGCTCCCGGTCACTGCAGCCTTGACCTGCTGGGCTCAGGCAATCCTTCCGCCTCAGCCTTCCGAGTAGCCGGAATTACAGGCACGCGCTACCATGCCCAGCTGATTTTTTGATTTATTGTAGAGATGAGGTTTCGCCAAGTTGCCTGGGCGGGTCTCGAACCCGCGGGCTCAGGCAATCCACTCACCTCAGCCTCCCAAAGTGCGGGATTACAGGTTGAGCCACTGAGCCTGGCAATATAGCATTCTTTGAGAATGTCTTCATTCTATAATTATCCCCTTTTGTCTTCTACCAAAAAAGTAGCTACTATTTTTAAAATTTTACACAAATGTATAATCACTAATATTCTTGTGTAGTACTAATTGATGTATGATACTTCAATATTAGCTTTTATTATTAACTATCATTGTGCCATCATAGCTGACTTTTTAATAAAACTGATAAGGAAGAGTAGAGAGAGTATTAAACATGAACTTGAATGCCCAGCGATCTAGTCTCAGTTTTAGAAATAATCGTCTTTGGAAACTAGCGAAAATCACTTACTTTTTCTAGGTATGTGCACTTATTGTATAATATATCAGTAGTGAGCTAGCTGATATTTGAGGACCTATGAATGTCATGATTCGTGGCAAGATGGATGAACAAATTCATGTTAGTACCTTAATCAGTCGGTATTGAAAGGAATCAATATCAGAATGCGAGGAATGAAATCAGAACTGGAGCAGGGGTAGCATTTTTTAGCTATGGGTCTGCCTTGATTCACAGAGCCAGTGCCAGAAGTAAATGTGTAACGGTGATAAGCAGAAGTTTTGGAGTGTTCCTCAGATGTATAATAGCCTGGGAACATAGCCAAAGTGAAATAGTAGCTAGCAAGAAGAGACTACACTTTTTATTTACTGCTAGGGAAAAGTCAAGGTGGTGGTGTAAGAGATAAGGCATGTGGGCATTCATACTATCTTTGCACATGCACGTTTATTTGAATAACACTGATGATAGCTACTAGTGCCAGGTACTGGACTAGGTCCATGACTATGTAATCTTCCTATAAACCTGCTGATATTCTAATCTTCTTTTTTTTAAAATATAGATAATGAAACTGAATCTTAGAAAAGTTGAATTGCTAGTTCAAAGATAATTGTTGGCAGAATCTTTTTTTTTCTTTCCTTTTGAGTTGGAGCCTCACTCTGTCACCCAGACTGGAGTGCAGTGGCAGGATGACTGCTCACCACAGTCTTCGACCTCCTGGGCTCAGAGGATCCTTCCCCCTCAGCATCCAGAATAGCTGGGACTATAAACACCTAGCTAAATTTATTTTTTAGTTTTTTGTAGAGAAAAATTTTTGCTATGCTGCCCATGTTGGTCTTAAATTCCTGACTTCAAGCAGTGCTCCTGCCTCAGCCTCCTAAAGTGCTGGGATTACAGGCATAAGACACTGCACCTGACCAAGAATCGTTATTCGACTTTCAGTTGCTCCACAGCCCCGTCCTTTCCACTTCACTGGGGTGGTTCTTAAACTTAAGAGTGCATCAGAATTACCTGGAGGTGTGTTTAAAATGCCAATATCTGTACCTCACTCCGTCTGATTCAATAGAGCTGGGCTGGAGACCTGAGATTTTGTATTGCTAAAGTATCTAAAGCATGCTGGTACCACCTGTTGAAGAACACTTTGACAAACCACTATAGTGAAAACATGTAAGGGCGGCACTATTCACAGTAGTAAAATCATGGAACCAATCTAAGTGTCACCAATAAGTGACAAAGAAAATGTGATACACACATGTGCACACACACCATAGAATGCTACACAGCCATAAAAGAAATGAAATCATGTCCTTTGCAGCAACATGGATGTAGCTGGAGATCATCATCCTAATGAACTGACTCAGAAACAGAAAACCAAACACCCCATGTGTTCTCACTCAGATGTGGGAGCTAAATGGACACAAAGATGGAGATAACAGACACCAGGGACACCAGTAAGAGGGGAGGTCAAGAGAGGGATTAGGGTTCAGAAATTACCTATGGGATAAAATGTTCACGATCTGGGGAATGGGCTATCTGAGACCCAATCCCTACCTCTACACAATATGTCCATGTAATGAACATGCATGTGTACCTCCTGAAACAAAGAAGCCAATGGAACAATGGTGTGATCTCAAGTGCTATGTAATTACCATTGATACTCTTTTTTATACAACTACAAGGTATACGACATAAACATAAATCTTGTAAATGTAGACATTTTAGAGATTTCAAATCAGGTTGTGGGCATCAAGCCATCATTACACAGAAAATATTAATCATTGAGAATCCTCGATGAGTACCCAAAGCAGCTTAGCAAAGGGCCTGATGACAAGAGATGCATTTGATGGCTGCGATATTGGAGCCTTAGGAGAAGAAGGGATGACCACACCACTGAGGCCGTGAATGCTGGAACTTATTCAACAAATTGATTTTTCTCTGTGACATCTGTAAAAGTGTTGTTCCTGATGAGAATAGGAGTCCTACAAGGGCTTAATTCCAAGAAAATCTTGTCGTTATGAAGACAGGTATGTTTGGAAAATACCATGAATTTCCCACTTGCTCATTCTGAGAGCAGAAAGATGAATTTGGTAATCATAGTGTCTGTTTCATAACCCTCCCCACACCTCAGGCAAAATCTCAAGTTGAACTTCCACTGTATCCCTGAATTACACACTCCTTTGGATTATTAATAAAGGGAATTGAAGAAAGATACAAGAAAAAATAGCTAAAGCTATGTTTAATATATATGTAGATAAAAAGATTTTATTTGTACCTTACACAACCTTTTCTTAATCTTTTCGTTTGCAACCATTTTGCTTCTAATCTCCTAAAAATTGGAATTCAAAGTACAAGATGGCATATTTTCTCAAATAGTCATGTTGCCTATAGAAACAGGTGCCTTACCAGGCAAATGCTCAGTGCTTTAAAGTGATTTATCAAATGAGATAAAATATTGAAGTGTTTGGTATCCTGAAGTCATTTCTGGAGGCCCTGATCCCTGATGAGTAAATAGAAGACAGTCACTTCTTGGAACACAAGAAGTACATCTTCAGCTGAGACAAATGAAGTTTAGTTCCTTTCCCTTATTTACATTATTTGAAATCTTAGACAAGCATTTTAACATCGGAGTTGGTTTCCACAGGAGTACAAAGGCATAATTAACTGCTCTACCTCTCTAAACTTTTTTTCTGTTTTATCAGATCTCACTTATGATAGAGTTTTGCTATATTTAGAACCTTTTAGATGCCATGTGCTGCCAATTTATTTTATTCTTTTACTGTTCATCCAACATCAAGAGGACATGTATACTCCAAACCTACCCAGCTATCCCACAAATAGAAATGCTAATTAGTATCATGAATAGTCATAACTACTGGAACTGAGCCTTTGCTCCTGGAGTACTTAATTTATTGAGTAATTCTACCCTTTTTCTCCTTGGAGGATCTCAAGGGAGCTGGCATCAGGTTTTCAAGATGCTGAAACCTGCTGCTTAATTATTTCTGCTCACACACTCGTCCAAGGAGGGTTTGAAACAATGCCCCTCTCCTCCCCAACTAGAAGATTCCGTTAAGTAAGGGGCTGCAAAATGACATTTAAGAAGGCTTTCAACCAGGGAACCGTCCAGGGGAAGGTCTCCGAATTCCGGGAACTGCTCAAGCCCGGTCAGACCAGGAAAGGGAGTGGACTCAGCAACCCCGTGGTGCAGACTCCCCAAAGGCCTCGCATTCAGGGAGAAGAGAGCCCACCTGCTGCATCCCTGGGTCTGTCTGTCTTCGGTCGTCCTGCCTCATTATCATTCTGCAGTGCGAAGCCAGCCCCCAGCGAGACCACCTTGGCGATGCGCATGACCCTGTGCCATTACATTTCCTTTGTCATCGCCCCTGGAATCCAACTAAGTCCTTGGGACAAGCGGAGGGAGAAGGGGGCCATAGAGGAGTCACACTTCCCACTACTTGTTTCCCCCATTGCCTTTCCCATGTCCCCGAGAGCCTCTCAGGGAAGTTGAGCGCGTGAGGACAGCGCTGCGGTCTGCCTGGAGAAAGGGGGCTTTCTCCATGCCTCTGCCGGATCATGAGACGCGGTGGTCACAGCACCATAGACCATCTGGAGTCCGGGGAACATTCACGCAGTCGCCCACCAGGCGCTTTCCCGAGGACACACTCACGCCCACCCTCGGGTCTTCCTGAAGGTTCCTGAGTGTCAATTCACCTCCTCCTTCCAGCAACACACACACACACACACACACACACACACACACACACACCCCAGGCGCCAAGCCAAACACCCTGTTTCAACCTTGGGAGGGCCATGAAAATTTGGGGGAGGCTGGCCTTCTAGAAGAAAGGAATAAATATTCCCAGAGGAGACAGATGGGAGGAAGGAACACCTGTCCAAAAGGCGGCGGGGACAGGAATCCCCGACTCAAACACAAAGGCTGCCTTTCAGCAGGTGGCTCAGTCCTGCCAACCTTGGGGGATGGGTTTTGCGGAGGGCGAAGACCCAGAGGTAGGTTTTTGTTTGTTGCTATTGTTTTGTAAAGACATTAACTCATCTACCCCCACCTCATTTTGCAAATCTCTCTCAAGATCTTCTAAACGTGTTAGGTAAGATTGTCGTTTCATAGGCAGGGAGTGAGGATGTCAGTCCCCGCAGACACAAGGTAGGAGAAGGCTCCCCCAACCCGCCGTCGCCGCCACCCTGGCATGTGCAAAAGGCTCTTGCCGCGCGTGGACCCAGCGACCCTTTCCAGTAGGAACGATGTGGGGGGGGGGGGTGCGACCTCTACACTTGCAGAAGAGCTCTGTGGCAGGAGTGGCGTCTCCTTGGGGTCCTGGAGCACGCGAAAACGCGGATCCTTCCCGAAGGCGGTGGTCTGGCCAGTCCCTGGACGCACACGGGTGGGGTGCGGGGCGCCGACCCGGACTCCCACCTGCTACCCGTCAAGGCCGTGCCCCCGGGACCTCCACCGCACGGGGTGTGCTCCCCCGGGATCCCTGGAGACGCGACGCGACGTGGGAAAGCATCCCGGGGTTGTCTCCTTACGTGGGCGGGACGCCTGAGCACGACTTGGAGATTCAGTTTCTATCTGAGTGAGACCTAAACAGACACGCTGCAGCCAGAGGCTGCGTTTCAGAGACCCCTGCCTCTCTCTCTCTGTGTGTGTGTGTGTGTGTATGTGTGTGTTCGCGCGCGCGCGCGTTTCAGCTTGAGATAGTCAGGGATCAAGTCCAAGCAGGCCTTCCCCCACTCTCAACCCCATCTTCTAATTGGGTGCCCTCCGCAGCCTCAGATTTCAGAGGATGACAATGGAGGTGAGATGCCCAGGGAAGCTTGGTTCCCTTTTCAGCCCACCCGGTCAGCTCAGGCCTACCCCCACCGAAAACCACTTTATCGTCTACTCTGAGGCGCTCCTTCGCACTCAGTCTCTTTGTCATTGGTGTGGCACGCAGAGGTGAGATGGTGAAGGATGAAATGTGGGGGCAGATGGTGGGATTCACGTGGCCCGAGAAGTTCACGTGGAAAACTGCGCGCTGGGGACTTCCTGGACCCCCGGGCTAGTCTAGGTTAGGACCTGCATGCAAGACTTTTAGAAGGGCTCCCCAGTCTGAGCCTTTCGGTGAACCTGAGAGTCCAGGGAGAAAAAATAGTGCAGAAGACAAAAGCGGGCAGAAACACTGCAACCTCGGTTTTAGGAAAGCCTTGAGGCTGAGGTGAAATCCAAATAAAAGGAGGAAAGGAGAGTAAAAAAGCAACTGTCAAAATTGGCATCACCGGGAGATCCAGAGCAGCAGGTCTAAAGCATGCAGCTTGTGCAAGTTTCTCAGAATCTGGGGACACCGTTCCAAGTTGTAAAATGTAGGAGATGCCTTCCAACTGCCAGGTGAGCTACAATGAAGAACTTATTGACATTTTAAAAAATGTGTTAACGGTCTGTGGAATATTGATTTTGGGCAGGACCAGAGCAAACTGTGACATGCTCCCCCTTCCCAATGTCCGCAAAGCTAAAATATACTCAGTGGAGATCGACCTGATCAATCTCAATTGAGGGAGCTGTGGATGGAGTGGATGGGGTCTTATTGCCAGAGCCATTTAAAGCAAATTAACGCGCTTTTCTTTTTATGGGCGCGTCTTGTTGGGAATATACGGTAGGTGCGGGCAGTCAGGGCTGTAATTGCAGGCGGCGCGGTCCGCGATTTTCAGACTGGAAAGCTAGCCCAGCCTCCGAGCCTTCCCTCCCCATCCTCTGCCCCCCGAATGTGTTTTGGCTCAACAGGTGTCACACAAAAACTCGCACTTTAAGCCCTGGTCATCTTCTCGCAGGAGCCACCCCTGCGTGTCCCCTCCCGGCGGCTGCGGGCTCCCTGCACCTCCCCCGCGGGGCGCGCGTCCGGCGCGGCCTCAGGGCCCTCCATTAGCCACAAAGTCCCAGCGGCGGGCGAACTGAGCACCCATGTGTGGCTCCTCATACGTCGGGCCGGCGACAAAAGACCCCTTGTAAGCAACGTGAGACGCGGTCTGTGCGTTGGGCAGTGCAGTTGCGCCACTCGGGACGGGCGTTTTGGCTCAGGGCTGCTCCGAGGCGCGGGGGGAGGGGGGACGCGGGGGAGCAAACGCGAGCTTCAAGGAGCAGGGTTGGGATTGCAAGGCGGTTGCTGCCACGGAGACCAGGGACGACTTCCTGGCATTTAGGGACGTCACTTAAAATTCGAGCCATGCCACCCACCACGGATGGTCATAGTAGAGGGAGAGGTAACCTCTCCTGCTCCCTCCTTCCAAAACGTGAATTATCATTTCCACTGAATGCAAATGGGCTGCCTTCCGTGGGGGGACAGCCAGCTGCAAGCTGGACAATAAACTGTTTCATGGAGACGCGGCCCGATTGCGGTTCAGAGAGGCACTCCTTTACAAAGGAAGAAGCGTCCAGTTTGTGTTGACAGCCGTGGCGCGCCTGGGCCAAAACAGCCTCCCCCGCCCCTTCCACCCTCGCCCCCGACACGCAGACACCGGGATGTGAAACTAGCTTCGCAGAGAGCCACGTCCATCGCGGCTGTTCGGGCTGCCATGAGTATGGAGAGGGGATTGTTCACAAATGACGGCATGAGTCGTAAACACCTCCTGAGTATTCTTTGCTGCAATTAATGGGCGGCGGGTGCTAGAGAAGTTGTGGAAGAGGCTGGGGATCTATTTTCTCCCTGCGGACAGCTCTTCTCCCGACCATTCTGACTGTCCCTGGCCTTCCTGCTTAGGAATACATTGGGCATGCCACCCACCCCCCTCCCCTTGTCTGTGCATGTGACACTCGCTCTACCTGTCTGAACGCTGAGACTTGCTGGGGATTTTCTTCTTGGTCGTCAGCTAATGACTTTCCTTCTACCTTCACTCATCCCCTGAGGTGGATCTTTACACTTGGTGGCATCTCAGACCCTTTTCAAGCCTCATTTTTGACCCATCCCCTACCACAGGACCTAGGGAAGCTCCCCTCCATATAATTTCATCTTACAGAAAGCCCACGTATAAATAATTTATATATGCACGCAGACATTCCTGTTGGCTGGCTAGACTTGGAGGATCCCTGTGCCCCAGTGCCTTGAAAATCAACACATTCCTGGCACGTCGGTAACTTTCTTCGCCAAAAGGGTTAAAAAAAGCACTGACACTGGAGTCTTCAATATAAATATTCCACCCAGAGCATCAAACCCCACCAATTTGACAACAAATCAAAGGTAAATCCTCACTGCCAAAAAAAGTCTTTGCAGAGGAATTCTGCCTTGGACATCCACTAGTTAGAGGCTGTACTAACCAACTCACGTATTCGTTTGAGCATACTGCAAGAATATTTATTGAGCACAAGCTCAATCACCGCATTGAACGCCAAATCTGGCAAGCAAAATGCATTTCCTATCCGAGGGTGGGGGGAAAAAGAGCCGTGAATCAACTCCTTCTTCAGTATTATCACGATTATTTTCTCGGTGCAAATTGCAAAGTGAGCCGCCAGCCTCTCTCTCCCGCTACCCGTCAACCCACCTCCATCCGAAGCGGAGGGGACCCCCCCCAAAAAAGCAGACCTACCTTTCACACAAGACACCGTCAATAAAAAGACGAGATTCCAAAACGTAAATCCACTTTGAATCCCCATTTTTTTCTTCATCAGGAGGAAGTCGAGTCGGCCACATTTAGCGCATCTTCGCGTGCCAGGCTCCCGGGGTCTGGATTCCTTCGCTCGGCTGTCTCCTCTGCGGATCCCTTTCATATTATCCGCGAGCTCCGTCTGCCTGCTGCTCAGCCCGGCGCAGTGGAGTTGTTGCTGTTGTCGGTGCGCGGTCACAGCTCGGAGTGAATGGTGTTTCTGGGATACCACAGCAACCTTGACGAGGACTCAACCATCTCTCCTACGGGGGCACAAAGTCTCCGCTACTCTGGATTCTGTCTTTTCCTGCGCGTTTTTTCTCCCCCTCCACCAAAATCCACCCCGATTCTAGCTCCTTATAGCAACCACCAGAAACCACTAGTGAGCCTCTTAAAGCCCAGTTCTGCTCGCTGATAAACTCCCCACAATATTTGAAATTAAGGGGCTTGTTTTTTTTTCTCCCCCTCCCTCGAATAGATCAATTCTGCTTGTAAAAGCAGCCCAAGAAATATGATATTAGTGAGCTCTCCATTGCAGCCTGCGAATACAGAAGCGTGTCAAAGGAATATTTTAATTGGAGGATCCGTGTTGCTTTTGGGGAAACCGGGATGCTAATGGATCGGGCTCCATCGATGCCCACGTTGTTATAATGGGACATGTGTTACTACTGTAGTTGCAGCATATTTTAGGCAGGCTTCTCGCATTTATTATCCTATGATTTAATTGGAAAGGGCAGTCACAGAGAAGAATTTATTTGCACACATGTATTTACATATTCAAATACCTACGTGTAAATCTGTAACGTAACCTTTTTTTTTTTTTTTTTTTAAATGATTCCGTAAAAGGATTTCATCCATGGCCCGGGCGGGGGTGGGGTGGAGAAAGAAGTCAGTGTCATTTCCCCAAATAGTTCGCCCTTTCATCCTCCAACCCCCTTTTCAGTTGGTGTGAGCTGCAGCTCCACTACTTTATCTGTGGCAGTTATCTAGAACGGACCCATTTGTCTTAATTCTGAATCGGCCCCAAGTATGTAAATGGGAGGTTTCTTTCAAAACGAAAAATGTATGTATCTATACATCTGGATTTGGCAAACCCAAATACCACGCAAGGGTTAAGATCTTGCAAGGGAAGAGTTCTTGCGCCATCTACTGGCCGTCTTCATGCCACCCGCTCCTCCTTCCCCTCTGCAAAGGACCCCGTTTCTCCCATCCCACGGTGGAGGGGAGCGGCGTCTCCCAGACCAGCGAGGTGTGCCTGTGTGTGTCAGTTTCTCGGTCTTTCTCGACACCACCTGGCTCAAATCCTTCAACGAGCAAGTTCCGTAGACCAGGACACTGGTTGGTGATCTGACCTTTCCGGGAATCTGGCCCCAACTCAGGAGCGGGAGGGCCGCGACGCGAGTCCTGGAAGAGCTGATTGCCGCTGCCCGTGGCTCTAATTGCACGGCTGAGGCTGCGGGGGGAGGGGTGAGCGTCCATCGAAGGGCTTAGTCAAGGGGACGCCCAACTTAAGTTTGCAGCTTCCCACACTGTGCACAAATAATGGGTCCTGTCCCGTCCGCCACCCAACGACCCAGCCCAGCTTTTGTCCCTGGGCTCGCCTCGGAGCGGCTCGCTCTGTGGAGCCAGACGACTGCATCTGGAGGGAGTTTTGCCCTGGAAAGTGGGTGCATCTGAGCGTCCACAGCCTTGAGTGGCGAGTGGGTTCAGTCTGCAGGCGTAGGAAGGATTCTGAGCTTCCTGGGTACGTGCATTGTGTGTGGGTCTGTGATTCTCCCAGTGTGTGTGCGTGTGTGGGTGTGTGTATGTGTGCCTGCACAAGCATACGCGCTGTAGTGAGGGGTAAGGGTGGTGCGTGTTGGTGGAAGGTGATTTTTTTTATGCGTGGGTATTTTTCCAAGTGTGTTTTTGCAGTCCATATGCGTGTGCATGTGTGTGCGTGTGTTTATGTGTTAGAGACAGATTTTTTTCCTGGGTAGGGAGCTGTAGCAATAGATAAAAGCTGTAGACGTCCAACTGACCTCATTAAATTCAGAGATACCGCGGTGGGGCAGAATATTGTTCCTTCCCAGCAGTGCTCTCTTTCATTGTCTGCGTATGCAGCTTTCAAAGGGGAGTGGGCGACCAGGTTGGGACTAGACAAGTACTGGGAGGAACAACCCTGAAGACGTCATTAGCCGACTCAGCCCCCTTGGCTGCGTCTCTGGCCTTGATTTCAGTTCAAGATGTCAGCATGTGTTGCTGCTGCTGGGCTGGACAACCCATTAGATGCAAACAGGTCCTTGGACTTACTGAGGATGCTCAGCAAAACCCTCCTTACCCAGTGTGCAGAGGTCAGTCACTTCAGCTGCATTTACATTTTATTAAAAGAAAACAAAAATCTTGGGTTGATGCAATCCATTTGAACGCACGGCTATATATCCAGACAGGAAGACTAAACCCCCAAAAACTTGATTTCTCAAAAGTCAGGGGTATTGTAACAGTAATTATTGTGCACAAAATAAACTTTGATTGGGGAGCTATCAAAACGATTACTAAGATACCAATTCTGATATTTATTTTCAAGCATACTGCTAATCCTGTAATCCAATTATTTTTCTCTAAACAAATCTTGCCTATCATTTCAATGTGATTGTAAAAAGATTTATCTGGAAACTCATAATATATTGAACAATGCTATAATCTCCACAGCTTACTGTAAATCAAAAACCATTTTTTTAACCTACATCCTTCAGCTTTTGAGACAAGATGGAAAATCATATTTACAGAAAAAGTTAAGGCACAAGGAAATAAAGTGGTTTATCCAAGGTCACCATTGAAAGCATTGGTATAGTCCAATGTGTTTAGTTCTGGATCACACTAGTCTTTCATGTTGAGCAATCTCCTCTTCAAGGAAACATTTTCAAAGGAATCCTAGAAACATAAAATTTTCAGCCAAAATCCTGGATGAGGAATCTTTCAGTTTCTCCAGAAAGAAAAGTATTTTTTTAAAAAAGTCTACATTTGAGAGATCATCTATTGTAGCTGATCTGTAGGACGCCAACACAATTGTACATAGATTTGTTGAAGACTATTAGAAAGAGAATACAGGGAAAAAAAGGTTAACATAACAGCAAACTTTAAGTGTTTACAGTATACCAGGCATTGTGCTATGTTTACATAATATATCTCATTCATTCCTCACTACAACTTTCTGAGACAAACACTGCAATTATCCTAATTTTACAGATTAAAAAAAATACACAGTTAACCATCTTGTCTGAAGTATACATATAAGAAGGAATTTAAACCCATGGTGTCTGATTTCTGAGTCAACATGCTTGCCTACTGGACTGTACCCTATGTTAGCTCCCAAAGATGCTTGTTTTAAACTAGTTATCTAGTAACCAAAAAGGGAAAAGATTTTTACAGTACATTTCTACATAATTATAGAAAAGCAATAATTTATCATGTATAAGTGATGCAACTTTATAATATATGTACACATATGAATAACTTTTTTCTTTCCATATTCAATTTTCTTATTTTTTTCTTTTTACTTCTTGCAGCCCACTGATCTTCTCACATACAGGTCATAGATAAAAGTGACTTGGCAAGCTTCATCAAGATCATCACAATGATTAAGTACCCTTAAGAGCTTTTAAAAAGGTCAGATCAGCAATGGACTGGTTCTTTAAAATGAAAGCACCAGATTTCTTTTTCTTTGCAGTTCCTCCCCCAAATACCTATGGAACACAGTTAACTTTGATGTTGAAGCAGGGCTGAATTGGTACTAAAAGAGAAAATAAGCCCCTTTCCAAAAATTGCCCCCTGTTTGCACTTCAGCATTTATCTATGCATTATCAAATAAATAAATAATGAAAACAAAATGAGTGCACTGAGAAAAGACAATATAAAAACTTGGGAGGAGGGTATGTTAACTTTGGGAAGATAGTCATATGCTTTTGACAGAGTTGTAAACTTAAAAAGGGGTTTTCTCAATTTGTGTGATGGATATACACGTTTACATGAGGATTATTGCTCAAGTGAAATATTTACTTTGTTATGGAAATGTCCCTTTCTATTAAAACTAAATATTCATTGACCATAGATTTATACTTTTTAATTAAAAGACCTGAGTTCAAACCTGTGACTCTGAAGGAAAAAAGGTAGTTTGATTAAGATTAAAATGTTAATGATGTACAAATAACCAAGCAGGCATTTCCCTTCTCGTTGGCAATTTTTCTACAGAATTCACCGCCAGGAGAGTAGGCGAAAAAGAGAAACTCATTTTTCTATGAATGCGCATTCTTGGATCAGTCATGTCTGACCTCTCTAGTTCCTGGGAAATAAAACAATTGAATTTAAATGTTGAATAATAAAGGAATTCTAATTTAGATCTATGCATTTCTTTGATTTGTAATGTTTCCTATTTGATGAAGGACAAAGAAAGGTAAGAGACCAAATATTCACTTAAAGCAATCATATTTAAGAAGTTAAATTATTAGACAGATAGAGGTATCTGTCCTTCCTGCTGTAATTAGGAAACATTGTTGAGAGGTGGAGACAAGCCTCTTGGAAGAATTCCTAAGTGTGCCTTCCTAGGAATTCATTCCTTTTATGTTCTGACATCTCTTGCAATTTCATTAATTCTTAGGTTTATCAGGCATTTCAGTATTTTTAAGCTTTTAACCACATTAAAAAATCAGAGACTGAGGTTCATATGTCACGTAAGGCAGTAATATTGTATTATAAGAACAGGTGAACAAAAAAGTCTTAAAACTGATGGCAGTATCTATTGTTCTATCCATATAGACAAACTATACTTAGACTGACTATGAAAAACTTATTTTTGTCATGAGCCAGAAATCTAATAATTTAAACCCTTTACATTCAAATTTTCTCAATCACTGCCTTCTTAAATGTGGAAAGATTAATAATATACCACATGTACATAGTTTGATATAAACCGTATATGAGCTGTTTTCTGAAAGGGAACCATGGTGAGTAGTTGGAGGACATTTGGGTAATGATTCTGAAAGAAAAAAAAGAAAAGAGATAAGAATAGAGAGATTCTTTAAAGGCCTCTCTGTCTTGAGTGTGTTTCACTCTCTTTCTCAACTGGGGCTGATGTTACATAACTTGTCTATGCATAGAAGAATATAAATTAAAAGTTAAGGAAGAGGTAGCTTTGCTAAATAACTGGCTAATCCACGTCTCTGTTTTTGCATCAGTATAAAATTGGGTTGCTGACATTATCTGAATAAACCTCACCTCCCGTGTAACATATCTTTTTATCACCATTTATTTGACTCTAATACACTGTATGGTTATGTAGTATCAGTTTTGAATGTTCTTGAGAATACATAAATATTTAGAAACCATAAATTAAAAATGTGGATTTTACAAAATATTTAATCTATCAGAATTGCTATAAAAGTGCAGTACACGGGTGTGGTAGTGTGCCCCTGTAGTTCCGGCTACTTGGAAGGCTGAGGCAGAAGGCACGCTGGAGCCCAGCAGGTCAATGCTGGGGTGGCTGTTAGCGTGCCACTGCACTCCAGCGTGGGCAACAGAGTGAGACTCTAACTCAAAAAAATAAAAGAAAGTGCAGTATATATTTTATTTCATAACCTGAATTATCTTCTAATTAGTTCATTTTCACCTTTAAAAAAATTAGTACTCTGATTTATCTACATATTCTCTGCTAACCTTTACACATGATTATTATTTCTTGAGATGAATGCATATTTGCAAATATTCAGAGTACAGTAAAACCATTAATGCATTTTATTTTGAGGATTTTTTGTCTATCATATATTAGGTAGTATGTGTAAGACCATCTTTATATTTTGTTCCATTCATCTACTTAAGAATCAGCTTTTAAAATTTTTATTAATTGAGAAATCTAAACATCTACAGCAAACAATTTTACAACTGAAAGTCAATTCTAGAAAGGTATGACCATTTGCTTTTAAATTACATTTTATCATAATCCCAGAAGCACAGCAAAACACTGCCCACAGGTAGAAGGCAAGAACATCTCACCTGTGCTTGGAATTTCCTTTCACATAATAGTAAACTGCTTTGCAGGTGGTAAGGTAGAATTTATCAACTTTTTATAACTTTTAATATTAAGTTAACTAAAAGTTAACTGAAAAAATATTTAGCTAATTAATATTTCCTTAATATTTATAAAGTATCAAATGAGAGGAATCATTGGAAATATTATTGGTAGGTGCTTTACAAATTTAATGATTATAATTCACAGATATGTATACATGTACTAGTGTTTGAACCACATTCATGTTTCTTACTGCACAATTTGACCTAATTTTTAACTTCCCAAATGATTACTAACTGTCATTTAATTGTTTTTTCAAATATATTTGAAAATTGATAAATATTGAACTATTTCCCAGAATAAGAGCACAGGAAGCCAAACAAAATAGGCATTCTTTTTCGGAAAGGAAGATAACAGTGACCTTGACTTAGAATGATCATTTTGACCACAAAAGGAAAGAAAATCAATGCAGCTGAGTCTGGTTTGGCTACATATAATCCAATTTGGATTGTAAGTACAAATATCTGTTCCATCTGGCCAGGGATCAATTTCATCTTTACTCTTTGTATAGCAGATATCATTTTCATCTGTGTGTTCTTTCATTTATGAAAAAACAATTTTGAGCTCCTATTGCAAGGAAACAAAACCAGGAATTATACATTACTGTATCATCAAGGAGCTTATAATGTAATAGAAGGCATAGAACATATTTACATGTAACAATAGTGAATGTCAGTATAGTGTAACTAACTTACAAGAGATTCCTAAAATGCCAAGATGGTAGGAAATTATTTATAGCTGAGGAATTGGAGAAAAATTCATGGAAGAGGTATACATTCAAGAATAATCTGGGGATGCTTAACAGGAAAAATCTTGGTGGAGAAGTTGTCTTCCAGAAATGATATAACTAAAGTTTGGAAAGCAATGCATACATTTAAGATGTAGTCAATTAGGCTGTGAAGCTTTTAGAAAAGACATGACAAATGAGGCTAAAAAGATAAAGTTAGCCAGGGAGAAGTGGGAGTTGAGAGACAATGAGAGTTCTTGCCAGCATTTTCTACTTTTTCTTCTTTTTCTTTTTTTAAGAGATAGGTCATAATGATTGGTCAATTCACATAAACCTCCAGTGGTACATTTTAAACAACTCAACCAATGAATTGTTTCATTGGAAAAGAAAATCAATTTGTTGTTTCAATATTTTGTATGTGGTGGTTTATAAAAAGAATTAATCACACCCTTCAAGCCAATTGAAATCATCAAGTATTATTATAAACATACTCAATGGAGTAAGAAAAAATTAAATGATTCTAAATCAGTAGTTAGATTTAGAATTTTTCCTCTCTGGTTATCAAAAGTGATACTGTGAACACATGCTATATTTACAAATTCATCCATAACTTACCTATCTGTTAAATAAGTATCAGTCTGAATTTTGGAGATTTTCCATGTCTAGAATATGAATGGTACTAGAGAAGTATCTAATGCATGAGACAAGATTTTTTACATGGCTACGATATCACAGCATCTCTCAGGAAGTTAAACTATCCAGCAATTGCAATGTAATCGTCATTCAATTTGACTGCTTTAATTTTTTAAAATTTCCTTTTTCTGAGACTTCAGACTTTTCTAACAAAAAACAATGTGCACAGATGAGGGCGGAGGGGACACTTAAAGTCCAGACTTCTTGGCCACTATACAATGCATCCATGTAACCAGAAATCATTTGCATCTGTTAAAGCCATTGACATAAAACTTTTAAAAAATCCACAAAATATAATAAAAGCAAACAACAACAGTGAGAAGACAAATAATAAAACAAAACAACTCTATTCTTGGTCAAGATGTCAGCAGGATTGATTGTTTCTGGACTGTCTTGGCTTCAAACTTGTAAGAATATAAATTTCTGTTGTTTTAAGGCACCACGTTTCTGGTAACTTGTTATGGCAGCTCTGAGAAACTAATATAGCATGTGAGACTGCCAAAGACATGGGCCTTATGAATGTGGCTACCAGATTTCAATTTGAACTCAGCTCTCCTTTTACTCCCAATGCGTCTTTTTCTATTTCCGCCTTGAATAGGAGCATTATTCACAGGAACATTCTGAGGACTCCACACATTTCTATTAATATTCTTTTATTTCAAAACATGTATGTATTCTTATAACTATTCCCATTTCTAGGATGGGCTTTACATGAATCTCTGTATTTGATCCAGCACTACCAAGCCCTACCTTAGGCCCTAGCCATGTCCATTTGGTTCTCTTCCTGACATCTCCAACTCAATGAAGCGAAAGCTTCTACTTACTCTCATCCATATGCTCCTTCCTCCCTCAATTTACTTCTTTTGATTGAACTCTGGAATCACTCTCCTTACTCCCTAACTTTTCAGAGTAAAAACCTAATGTACTTTACACCTCTCTCTTCCTTGTTTGCATTAGAGTCAAACACCAATGTCTGAAAATGTCTTCTTTGTATTGGATTTTACTTTTCCCTTCTACTGCTATCGTCTGTGCTCAGATAGTAATTATTTCATTCCGGTGCTATTTTGAGGACCTCACTGGCTACCTTGAGTGTCTTCAGACTTGCCCCTTGTGTTCCATGTTATAATGCACTGAATATAATCCTGTCATGATAGCTCTCATCTTCTCCAACAACCTTCATGGTTTCCGCTGATCATTGTGTTCAAGACAAAGGTATGCCCTTAAATATCACAGGGATGACCCTTCAATGATGTTTCCTCCATCTAGTGAGTGGATGTGTATCTCTGCATCGAAGCCCTTGTTGAGTGTTAAGCCGTTGACCTTTACTACTTGCTTATCTTCTTTTAGCCTATCCATATTTCAACTCTGAGTTCAGGTCTAGTTTATCCATGTGTGTTGTATTTGTCCATTCCAATGGATTTCAGGCATACTTTTATAAAAAGAGTCTCTAGATTATCTTGTAACACTTATACTACTTTTCTTTACTCTTGCTTTAGAGTTTATAGTTAATATATTTATAAATAGATTGGAATATTTTGGAATCTATTTAAAATTTTATCTTCAAAATATCCACAATAAACTCTTTTTATACTATCTGTAGTTACTTGATGTACATTTGCTGAATGCTGAGTGTACAGCAATTCAACCAATTAACTGAGTTTATTTTGTATTGAATTAATGCAACCATTGATGTGTATGTCTGTGTATATGATTATTTGAATTGGAGAGAAAGAGAGAGAGAGAGAGGATAGAGAAAGAGACAGAGAAACAGAAAAAAGAAATAGAAAGAGAATATGCACATGGTGCAAAGAAAGCAGAGAAAGGAAAGAAGGTTTGTGTCCACTAACTTTAATTATATTAAAAGGTTTGATAACTAATGCCAGAAAGACTGCTCTCAGATTTCTTCTTTGGCTCTGAGACACTCCAATTTCACATGCAAAAGCAGTTCTGTCTAACTGTTTGGCAGATTGTTTGAGCTGGAATTAAATGTGCACAGCTGGTACCATCTGCTGCAAATTCCTTAATTCTTGTTATCTCTTAAACAGCTTTTGGTTTTGTCTTGTTCATAATTCATTTATGGAGGATGAGGAAGACCTATTGGGGTCTTAATATTGGTTTAATGGATGCAACACTGCTTCTCAGATTAGTAAACCATAGCAGGTTCTGGTTCATTAACATTGACTAAGTGTAAACTTAGCTTAACTGATGACTAGGCTGACCTTTGAACTAAAACTGAGGTCATTTTTGGGTAGCCAAATAGAATAGTTTCTTAAGATTATTTATTGTGGTAGCAATTGTTTTTCAAATGTTTCTTCTTGTATCATTTTATTTTCTTAATTATTAACATTTTACAATTGAAGTCTAGAACTTTTGATCATAATTTCCTAACCAGGGTTCAAAGTCAGAAACCCAGGAGTTATATCTGATTTTTCTCTTTCCCACATCTCCTTCTTCTATTTTCTTAATATCTCCTAAATCATTGTCTTTCTATGAATCTCATTATCACTGACTTTATGCAGGCTCTCAACACTTTATACCCCCAGCCCAATTCAGTGCAACTTCCTCTCACAAATTGTCTTTCTAAAACCTAATTCTGGTCATTCTACTCACCCTCTTAAAATTCCTCAATGTTATTATACTTCCTTCAAAATATATTGGAAAAATCTGTGCGTTGCTACAAGGTACTGCCTCTCCATTTCCCTGACATTTATCCCCTGGCTTCTGCTTCCACTTTACCTAATAAATTTCAGAGCTGGTTTCAGACTAAAATTCAAGTAACTTTTTATTTTTTTCCTTTTGCAGAATTTATTTCTCCTCCTCTTCCTCATTATCATTACTATTATTATTATTTTGGATCTGAGCAAATTGACCTTCTTCTATGTTCCTGTAGGAACTTGTGCATGATCCTTTTGGAACATTTATTATAATGTATTGTCATTTGTATCTGTTTAGTATTTGCATTAATACTTGAGGTAAAAATGGGAAGAGAGTGTCTTTTTTTTCCTCCAAGACTTCTCATACTAATCCAGTGTTCTGTAATATTAGACATGTAATTAATTATTGAATGAATGAAAAACTAGTTCTGTAGTGAAATTGGTAGGAAAGAATTCAATTCAGAGTGAATAAGCAGAGATCCCCTTGTAAATGAATGCAAATATTATTTTTATATCTGGTAATATATACATGAATACACATTAAACATAATTTTCCTCATTTTGTTTTGAAAGTATTCTCAGTTCATTTGACCCGAACCAATTAAAGGTCTTACGTACCTTTAATCAATGGAAATCAGAGCAGCCAAGGAAACTACTTGAACCACTAGTACCTACATTTAGTTTAGTATTGACAGAATTCATGCTGGTTGGTCCTCTTCACTTGCTACTTTGCACAAAGATGAGCAGCTGGCTTTTCCTTTAATCTGACATTTGTCTGAGCTGATGTGGATAAGATATATTGCATTCAGGATGTCTTGCTTACATGTAGAAAAAATAAATATTGGGAGGTTTGGTCAGGGCCATAACATGTACATAAGTTTCTATTCAGATTATTTGGGAAGGACATGTGAAGAGAAAATACGCAGGAAGATGCTGTAAGTGTCTGCGTATTGTTGAAATTATTTCTAAATCCTTCCTATTTATGGGGTGATGAAATACCTGCTGGTCATTCTGCAAAATACTGGAGAGAGATGTCATGACAGTATCATTGTCTTTTGACAATCAAGATTTCGCTTTAGTCAAATTCGGATAGTGCTGAAAGATTTTCTCTTCAAGTAGCAACTGGATTTTTCAATGCCATGAGTAGGTGAAATTTTAAGATTTTCATGCCCATCAAAATGACCTGATAGGCGTATTTATTACCAGACATATAGGTCACATCCCAAGTCTATTGAATCAAAAGGAATAGGTAATAAGACCTCTGTATTTTTAACTTTCTACATTATAGTAGAAAATTACACGTGGGTCAGTTTTCCAGGAAAGATATGAGACATCTCCCTGGGTCTACCCAAGCAAGTTTCCAGGTGTAAAATAATATTAAATCCAAGAAATATGTACCCGTTGTTATAATTAACTATGTCATATAGATAAAAAAGCTTATTTTCTCAATACAAATTATAAAATTGGATCCTTGACATGCTGTCATAATATCTGAAAATCATACTAATCAGCCAACACATGCAGAGACCCTGGGAAAGCTAGGGCAGGAAAGGGTAGGGGAAAAGAGCATGCTGTTAAATTGTTGATAAGTAAGCTAATCTACTGTTCAAACAAACAGTTTAGAATAAATTATTTGGTTATACTTAGATAACTTGCATGCAGAAAAGTCCTGGAATTGGCCGTCAGTCTTCATGTACATAGAACAGCTGAATGTTGAATGCGTCTGTAAACTTTTATTTCCTTATTTACTTATTTTAGTTTTTATTTTTTTCTCAGAGCAATCCAGTTTTTAGTTCAGAAGTGGTAAAAAATTAAAAGCTGTTGGAATTTGTTTCAGCTGGAAACATTTCAGTGTATGAATTTATAAGAAAACTAATGAATGTAGAATACAAAAAGTTTACT
>CAUYQG010114678.1:0-13657 GCA_963574415.1 Tarsius wallacei | reverse complement strand
CCGCCTCAGCCTTCCAAGTAGCCGGAACTACAGGCGGACGCTACCACGCCCAGCTAATTTTTTTTTTTTTATTGTAGAGATGAGGTCTCGCCAAGTTGCTCTGACGGGTCTCGAACCTGCGGGCTCAGGCAATCCACTCACCTCAGCCTCCCAAAGCACGGGATTACAGGCTGAGCCACCGAACCCGGCTGTGCCTTTCTTATATAACCTTTCTCACCAAAAAATATCTTGCTCTTTTTTTTTGTACATTTTGCATACAGAATTGTTTCCTTTATTTTTAGTAGTTTTAGTTACATATATTAACTGTAATTTTAACCTTTTTTTTTTTTTGGAGTTAGGAATCTCACTCTATTGCCCAGGCTAGAGTGCAGTGGCCTGGTCAGGTCTCATCGCAGCCTTGACCTTCTGGACTCAGGCGATCCTCCTGCCTCAGCCGCTCGAGTGAGTAGCTGGAACTTTAGGTGCATACCACCGTACCCAGCTAATTTTTTACTTTTTTGTAGAGACCAGGTCTCACCATGTTGCCTAGGCTTGTTTTGAACTCTTAGGCTCAAACATTCCTCCTGTCACCTGGGCCTCCCAAAGTGCTGGGATTATAAACATGAGCCACCACATCTAGCTCATTTGAACTCTTAGTAACCTAAATTTTTAGTGAAATCCTAGGAAGTAACTAACTGTTTTATATCATGAAGACAATTTTATAATTTTTGAAAAAGTATGTTTTCTCAATCGTTTTATTTATTTATTTATTATTTTGAGACAGAGTTTTTTCTCTGCCACTCAGACTGGAGTGCAGTGTCATGATCTCATGGCTCACTATAGCCTCAACCTCCTGGGCTCAAGCAGTCCTTCTGCTTCAGCCTCCAGAGTAGCTAGGACTACAGACATGTGACACCACACCTGGCTATTTTAAATTTTTTTGTAGATATGGGGTCTTGCTATGTTGCCAGGCTGGTCTTGAATGTCTAGCCTCAAGTAATCCTACTGTCTTGGCCTCATAAAGTGCTGGGATTACAGAGTGAGCCACTGAACCTGGCCCAATTGTTTTGTTTTTAATTAACAGATCTAGATATATGTGACTTTTCTATACCATATAAAAACAAGATGTCAAAGTATGTAAACTTAAGCTTACATTTAATAATTAATGTTTTAGTATTTCAACTTAACTTGGAAATGACTCATATTTCATGATTATTAATATTATATGACTTAAGATTTTAAATTACTGAGATTTTTGAAACACTGGTAAGTTTATTGTAAATGTTTATCGCATTTACATTTACTTAATTTATTCATTCTTTTTTAAATAGAGACTGAGTCTCGTATGTTACCCAGGCTGGTCTTGAATTCCTGGGCTCAAGTGACTCCTGCTTTGGCCTCCCGAGTGGTGCAATTACATGTGTGAGCCTGACCAATTTATACATTCTTTACAATTATATTTGAATTGCTTATAGAAAACAAAGCTAGGCACTTATTTTTTTCTTTTGGAAAATCAAAACCAGGCTACCTCTGTATTAGACAGGCTTGTCTTTTTTTTTTGAGTCGGAGTTTCACTCTGTCACCCAGGCTGGAGTGCAGTGACGAATGCACGGCCACCGCACCCTTGAACTGCTGGGCTCAGGGCAATCCTTCTGTCTCAGCCTTCTAAGTAGCTGGAACTACAGGTGCACACCACCATACCCAGCTAATTTTTTGATTTATTGTAGAGATAAGGTCTAGCCAAGTTGCCCAGGCTGGTCTCAAACCCCTAGGCTTGCCTCTTTCCCAAAGTGCTGGGATTGCAGGGGGTGTAAGCCACTGCGCCCGGCCTAGCCAGGCTTGTCTTAACCAAGGCCTTTGAGTTACTGTACAAAGGTACCCTCCCCTGGCCAGGTGTGGTGGCTTTTGCCTATAATCCCAGCACTTTGGGAGGTGAAGGCAAGAGGATTCTCTGAGTCCAGGTATTTGAGACCAACCTGAGCAACATGGAGAGACCTCATCTCTACAACAAATCAAAAAATCAGCCGGGCATGGTGGCATATGCCTGTGGTTCCAGCTACTTGGGAGGATCGCCTGAGTCCAGCAGGTCGAGGCTGCAGTGATTGTGAGCATGCCACTGTACTCTAGTCTGGGCTACAGAGTGAGACTTTGACTAAAAATGTACCCTCCCTAGTGTTTTCCCCAGTCACTATGACTGGGTCCCAAGTAGCCACGTGGCATCCAGGACATCTATGATGGACAGGTCTTATCTGGGTCCTGGATTTATACACCAGATACAGAGCCTGGACAGAGGACAGCCATGAAGATGAAGCCTGAAGGATCTAACCCTTCCCAGCATGGTCAGGAGACAGAGTATGGCCAGGGAGGACAGGGACATATTGGGCTTGACTCTTCCCTGCCGCTGGTGGCCCAAGCACTGCAGACACACATATGTCCCCAGGCCTCACCATGGCCATCTGTTTGGACCCCAAAATCTAGAAGCTTAAAACCAAAGACATGGGCTCATGACCAGATATGTATCAGACTTCAGGGGAGCCCAATAGCCAATCCTCACATCTTTAGCTTACAGACAGATCCAGCAGTTATTAAGACTGTCATGGAATCAGCAGCTTTATGACCTTAAGACATCTATCAAAGCCGGCCATGGTGGCTTACACCTGCAATCCCAGCATTTTGGGAGGCGGAGGCAAGAGGAATTGCCTGAGCCCAGGAGTTCAAAACTAACTTGGGCAACTTGGCGAGACCTCATCTCTACAGTAAATAAAAAATTTAGCTGGGCATGGTGGTATGTGCCTGTGGTTCCAGCTGTTTGGAAGACTGAGGCAGAAGAATCACCTGAGCCCAGCAGGTCGAGGCTGCGGTGGCCATGAGTGTGCTATTGCACTCCAGCCTGGGTGATAGAGTGAGACTCCCAACTCAAAACAAACAAACAAAGACACCTATCATAGATCGTTAAATTGGTCTGACTGGTAGATCCAAGTAAAAATGTCTGAATTAAATTTTGAGGACATTTTATTAACAATTATAAAATTAGTTTTATGCATAAAGAGTTATTAAAGTCATGTAAGCTTGAAAAGCAGTTGGGGCTAGTTATTTAATTTATGGTATTTATTTATCAGTTGATTTGGTGCCATGTAGACAATATACAAACACTTGTATCAACATACCATACCATACATGTTTACACAACTTACAACACATACATGAATGCATAAAAGCCAGAGTTTAAGGAGTTTAATACAAAAGAGAGTAGTGCTTTAGACCTGAGATGAGCCCATTCATTACTTTTGGGGCTTTGTGAGGAAAACAGGGAACCCCAAAAGAGAGCTTCAGTGGTGCCTCTGGTACCCTGAGACCCAGGGTCTCAGGGTTGCCAGAAGTACCATCTAGATCCCTTCATGTGGTATTGAAGGTTGCAAAAGAAGTAAGTGAATGAATAAGTCTTGGAAGAGCCAACATGGGGAGATTTAAACCTTTCCAAAAAGCCAATGAAATTTTATGTTTTTCTTAGCAAGGATCATGCCAACAAGAAAGGAAGTGAACTGAAGGACCAAACATATAATTTGGTTAAGGGAAGTTTCAGTCAACTGAAACAAATTCCCAGAAAAGAAACCAGGATCCAAAAGAGAAAAAAGTAGAAAGGCCTTTAAAAACAAAATTATAGGTTGAATATCAGCTTTTAATTAAGCCCATCTTCTTCTTTTTTTTTTTTCAGATGCCCTAATCTGACAGTTACTTTATTAAGATGTTAGCCTGGCTCCAATGGTAGTGACAGGGATGGGGACAGGATACAGTCGGGAGGGGTGGGGGTACCCTGAGGTTCTTCACCATGGGAGGCCAGGGGAGACAACGCCCCTCCACCCCAGGTACTGGCCAAGGGCACACAGCTGCTGTGGGTCCAGCCAAGGGGGCAGCTCTGCATGCCTGTCCTGGTCCCACGTGGGTCCTGAGTGCCCTGGCAGGCAGCTCCTGGGGCCGGGAGGGACTGCAGGGAGGGCGCAGGGCAGTGACAGTGGGCCTCCTCAGGCATGGCCGTTCCCTTCTGTTTTCTTGATTTCCTCAGCCCTTTTTGAGCTGCTCACAGGCCTTGTCCAGGTTTTCATTGACATCAAGCAGGCCAGGCTCCTTGCTGCTCTCCATTCTGCCCAAGTGGCTGCCAGCCGCTTGGCCAGGCTCTCCTCAGTCTCAGCGTAAATTAAGCCAACTTCTAACCATAGACCTCTTTTTAAAAATCCTTTTAAATCTTATTATCAGATTTTGGCCGGGAATTCTGGCTCTCGAACTTTTTTCTTCTTCTTTTTAAAAACCAAAGGTATCTCCAAGTGAATCAGAACCCAAACCAATGTCTTTTTTGACTTAACTAAGGATGTATCTCCAAGGAGGTGCAAAGAAACAGTCCTCTCAAGATCCAGAACCACCCCCTAAAAACAGCTGGAAGAAAAAGAGACTTAGAGATAAATGGAAGAGTAGTTGTCCATGGAGGGGAGAAGCATCAATAATGAATGGGCACCCCCAAAAGCCAAGAGTCACAAATAGAAATTCAAAACATATAATTAAAACTAATTTTTTTAAGTGTCTCTTTTTCTCCCCCAGTTAAAGGATTTACATCTCCAAGGAACTGGTTACGTTACTAGGATTCGAACCATAGTTGTGGCAATGTAACATTGGAATCCTAGCCACTAGACCACAAGCAGATTTAGCAGGGGGTCCAAAGCAGGCAGTTTGAGTGTACAAAGGATTCTGACTTCATTTTGAATCTGATTTCTGCCTTTTAAAAATCTTGCCAAGGGAGTTTCTAAGGCTGTATTTTTTTTATGTATTTACTAGTAAGATAAAGATGACAGCTATCTAAAAATTTTCTTAAATATAGTCAGTCTACTTATTCAATAAGCAGCTTAAGCCAAAAGCTTTTTTCATGGAAAGTCCCAGAAGTACCATTCCAGGTTTAGAATACCATGGATATAAACAGCATTTTTAAAATGGGCACAGATGGTGTGACCTTCATCATTTCCCCAAGAAATTGACTTCCAGAAATGGGTGAAGATAGCAAAAGACTCTTGTTGCCACAGAAAGTTAACTATGGTGTTTATGTGTATGGTTTCTCTAGTATTCCACAAATCTGTGAAGGACCATCAGTCACAGATCTGTCTATTAATTTGTGATCCCAGGTAGGCCCTCCTTGGATTGGATTTTCCCAGGACTAACCAGGCAATAAGATTTAAGACTTACTTCTTCTCAGTGAAGTAATACAAAAAAGAGTTGAAACAATAAAAGCCCTTTATGGATGGGACTTGTTAAGACAGACTCTCCTGAGAGCTTGGCACATTTGGAACAAGCTGCTGCTTAATATCTCATGTGTCTCATGTTTCCCAGTCCTTTTAGACTGGCCACTGGCCTTGACCTGAAAAAAATCACAACCCCTGAATGGTGGAGACCGAGCTCACAAGTCAAGCTCTCGAGGACATAAAACAAGACGAAAGGGAAACCTCATCCGAAAGGAAAATCTCATCCGGATTTTATTTTGAGGACCCACAGCACAATTGTATGCAGGTCTGATGAGAGTTGTAAAACCAGTCTGGTCCAAACAACAGGCTTATAGGGACTTTAGGCCCATGTTCTACCCTATGGCACTGTCTTTGTGACAGAATGACACAGGAAGACAAAAACAAAGACTTTCTGGCAGAAAAAGAATCAGACAATATGAATATTCATAGCAAAAATACACCAGGGTTGCTACCTCGAAGACTAGTCATACAAACAATTTTTTCTCATTAATCTGAAATTTGGAAAGGAAAACGAGACGCACAGTGATTTTTGTTTCTTGTAACGTGTTTCTTTACTAGCATGTTCATGGACATTAATAAATTTTGCCTTTCCTCCTATCAGTCTGCCTTTTGGCAGTTCATCTTCAGTAAACCTTTAGAGGGCGGAGGACAAGTTTTCCTTTTGCCCCCTACAAGTAACATCTGTGTTCAGATAAATGTGCATCATCCAGAAATTTTGTCCTTTTTTTCCCAGTCTCCAGAATGAGTTGACCTTTACTAAAACCCACTCCCTTAAACTCTTTTCCTCTTTCCCTTGTTTATTCTTTCCTGCTTCCTCTGTCCTTTCCCCGATGGTGTTAATAATTATCTCAAATGGAGCTGTGCTATTTAGAAAGATTCTATTTTTATTTGATATTCTAAACTACTTCATTAAAAATGGGACCCAAAAGCATAAGTGGACAGTAATAAAGATTTTAACCCTTTGCACTCACATGTACCCTGTGAGCGGACATAAAGAGATTGCTCATGATTGCCAGTGCAGGGTTTTCAAAAAAAAATGTATGTTTCCAGCCAGGTGCATTGGCTTTTGCCTGTAATTCCAGCACTTTGGAAGGCCGGGGTGAGAGAGGACTGCCTCAGCCTAGGGGTTTGAGATGAACCTGGGAAGCCTGGTAAAACCTTGTCTCTAGAATAAAATAACAAAATTAGCCAGGCATGGTGGCGCATGCCTGTGGTTCTGGCTACTCAGAAGGCTGAGGCAGAAGGATTCCCTGAACCTGCCAGTCTGGGTGACAGAGTGAGACTCTGATTTAAACAAACAAAAAAAAGTGTTTTCTTGAAGTTTTCCATTCAAAATGTATGAAAAAGCAAATAAAGGGATGGACAATATACTGAGATATATGTTTAAAAAAAAAATCAGCTGGCCTTATGTAGAAAGAGAATGTGCTGGGTGCAGTGGCTCACGCCTGGAATCCCAGCACTTTGGGAGGCAGAAGAGAGAGGATTGCCTGAGTCCAGGGATTCAATACCAGCCTGGGCAACTTGGTGAGACTTTGTCTCTATAATTAATTAAAAAATTTGCTGGGCGTGATGGTACATGCCTGTAGTTTCAGCTGCTTGGAAGGCTGAGGTGGAAGGATCGCCTGAGCACAGCAGGTTGAGGCCGCGGTGGCCATGAGCGTGCCACTGTACTCCAGTCTGGGCAACAGAGTGAGACTCTGACTCAAAAAAAAAAATGTGTGAAATGTTTTCACAGTGGTGCACAGACTGGACAATAAATTACATAATGTGGGAGGAAGAAAACGAGACTTCATTGTCTGCTTGAATAGAAAAACAACAGGTGGAAGACGTCAAACAAATTACTATTGCACAACATGTATCAATGAACCTGTAATGCATGTCAGTGACTGTTTAACATGTTATCACGTGTTAGAAAAATATAAGATAAAATTTTGATTTTTTTGGTCATAAGTTCCTCAATGTCCAAAACTGCATTATAAGCCAAATATTATTACAATAAAATAACTAGCTCCAAAGCTATACTATTTAATATGAAGTGATTTGTTTTTCACTATTTTGTAAAAAAAATTGTGGTTGAGTTGCACAAATTGTGGTTCATGAGTGCAAAGGTAGGGACCTTCTATAAAATTCATTTCTGTGAGTACTCTTGTCTAATGATATGCAAAATATGGAAGTTTTTATATTTTATTATATTTTATTATTGCTCTGATAGGATTTTTTTTAAACTACTTAGTAGCCAGTTTCATTTATCTGGAAAATTCATGGTTTAGGCTGGGCTCGGTGGCTCAGCCTGTAATCCCAACACTTTGGGAGGCCGAGGCGAGTGGACTGTCTGAGCCCGCGGGTTCAAGACCAGCCCGGGCAACCCAGCAAGACCTCGTCTTTACAATAAAATAAAAAATAGCCGGGCGTGGTAGTGCACATCTGTAGTTCCAGCTACTTGGAAGGCTGAGACGGAAGGATCGCTGGAACCCAGAAGGTCAACGCTGGGGTGGCCGTGAGCGTGCATGCCAACTGGCACTCCAGCCTGAGCAAAGGAGTGAGACTCCAACTCAAAAAAAAAAAAAAGAAAAGAAAAGAAAATTCATGGTTTACCAATTTACCTTATTGGGAAGTTAGGGACTAAGGTAAATGCCATTAGTAGCAGTGACAAGATAAACCCCAAAGTTTTAGTGGTATAACATAATAAAAGTTTAGGGTTTTCTGTTTTGTTGAATAAAAGGAAAGAATTAAGCATTTAGTTGGCTTTTCCTGTACCGATAACCAAATAATTGATAAGGGAATCTTATCCCCTTTCCCCTTCCCCTTCCCCTTCCCCCTCTCCCTTCCCCCTCCCCCTTCTCCTCCCTCTCCCCCTTCCTCTCCCTCTCCCACTGTTGCCTAGGTAGGCTGAGTGCAGTGTGGTGATCATAGCTCACTGTAGCCTGGAACACCTGGGCTCAAGCAATCCTCTTACCTCAGCATCCTGAGTAACTGGACAACAGGCACACACCACTACACCTGGCAAGTTTCTTAATTTTTTTGTAGAGTCCGGATCTTGCTTTGTTGTCCAGGCTGGCTCATACTTCTGGCTTCAAGTGATCTTCCTGCCTCAGGCTTACAAAAAGCTGGGATTATAGGCCTGAACCACCATGCTCTGCCAGGAATGTTTGTTTATTTATTTTGAGTAGGAGTCTCTGTCACGCAGGCTGGAGTGCAGTGGCATGCTTAGGGCCACCGCAGCCTTGATCTGCTGGGCTCAGGCGATCCTTCTGCCTCACCCTTCCAAGTAGCTGGAGCCACAGGCGCAAACCACGACACCCAGCTAATTTTTTGATGTAGAGATGAGGTCTCACTGAGTTGCCCAGGCTGGTCTCGAACCCCTGGGCTCAGGCAATCCTCTTGCCTCTGCCTCTCAAAGTGCTGGGATTTCAAATGTGAGCCAACACCTCTGGCCTGTTTATTTATTTATTTATTTATATTTTTTTGAGTTGGAGTCTCACTCTGTCTCCCAGACTGGAGTGCAGTGGCCGCTGCTGTCTACCGCAGCCTCGACTTGCTGGGCTCCAGCGATCCTTCCACCTCAGCCTTCCAAGTAGCTGGAACTACAGGCGCGCGCTACCACACCCGGCTTGTTTATTTATTAATGGAAGAATTTGAGCTAATGAAATACTGAAGGAATGATAGAATTTACAAATCAGTATTAAACAACCCATAATGAAAGAATAAACTTCTGCAGTGACCACTTATTGACGCTAAAACCACCAGATGGAAGTTGAATGTCTCCAGAAGTGATTCAGTAAGAACTACCTAGTATCGCCTATGTTTGTTGCCAAAGAATTGAATTTCATTGTATTTAAACCTTTAGATCTCATTTCCACTTTACAAGAAATATGTGAGATAGAGGATCATCATCATCAGAACACATACGACGAGCAGCCAAATCTAGAAAGTGGGAGATTCAGACAATACAAGACTCAAAATCTTTAACAGGTAAATAGTCCGGGATAAAAAGGAAGAGCAGATATCCACTAGAGATGAAAGAAAACCAAAGGAATACAGCAACAAATGCAATATTTGAATCTTGATTTGAATAAACAGCTGTAATAAAAAAGACATTTTGAGACAGTTAGGATCATGTGAATAAGGACCAAGTATTAAAAGACAGTAAGGAAATATTGTGTTAGGTAAGTATGTGATGTAAGAAAAAGCGAACTTGCCAGGCGCAGTGGCTCATTCCTGTGATCCCAGTAATTAGGGAGATGGAGGCAAGAGGATTATATCAGCCAGGCATGGTGGCGCATGCCTGTGGTTCTGGCTACTTGGAAGGCTGAGATAGAAGGATCATCTCAGCCCAGTAGGTCGAGGCTGCGGTGGCCATGAGCATGCCACTGCACTCCAGCCTGAGCAACAGAGTGAGACTCCAACTTGAAAAAAAAAGCAAACTCAATTTCTCCTGCTATACTCTCACAACACAGAACGCTTCTGTGACTTGTGGTCACCAAGAAGTGTGTCAGGATGTCTCCCATCACCAACTAATTTTCTAGTGGACACCAGCTGGATCTATATCCTCTAATTCAATTCAGTCTGACACTGTCTATCTGGAGATAGCTTCAGATCTCACAGTTTGAGGGTTTAGTTCCATAACAATGCCCCTATTTCAGACATCTGTCACAAGTATTAGGTTGTCACCTCTACTAATGAACAATCAGCTATAAACTGGGGTTCCCACTACCCCTCCTTGGTTTTGAATGTTTTGCTAGAGTGGCCTCACATAACTCAGGGAAACACTACTTAAATCTGTCAGTTTAGCATAAAGAATATTACAAAGGATACAGATAAGGCGATATATAGGGTCAGATTATATACAGAGCTTCCATGTCCTCTCTGACTGGGTGTGCCACTCTCCAGGAACCTCCATGTATTTAGCTATCCAGAAGCTCCTGGAAGCGTAGTCCTTTTGGATTTTTATGGAATCTTCATTACATAGGTATGAGTCATTAAATCATTGGCCTGGTGATCAATTTAATGTTCAGTCTCCCTTCCCTTCCTGGTGGTAGGAGTGTGTAGGGTGGAGTGTGGCTGAAAGTCCCAACCCTGTAATCATGCCTTGGTCTTTCCTGTAACTAGCCCCAACCTGAAGCCACCTGGGGGCTGCCAACCACTGGTCATCTATCTAATTAGCCTACAAAAGACACCACTCCAGATTCCTAGGATTTTAGGAGCTGTTTGTTGGGAAACAGACAAAGACCAAATACCCCCTGCAGCTTATGGCTCTGAGAAATGCAGTGTCCTTAGGCCATGTGGTCCTTGTGCTGGCATAGAGTGTGCTTACACAAATCTAGATGGTAGAACCTACTGCATACCTATGTTATGAGGTATAGCTGGTAAGTATTTGTATATCTAAACATATCTAAACACAGAAAAAGGCATAGTAAAAATACGATATTATAATCTTATGGGACCACTGTGGTATTTGTGGTGTGTCGTTGATCAAAATATCATGTGGTGCATGACTACATATATTTCATCACATAACAGTTTGACAGTGGTATTGTGGTTGTGGTTTATTTATTTTTTGGAAGTCCTTATTAAATGTAAGGGAAACTGGGCTCGGTGGCTCAGCCTGTAATCCTCCCACGCCTTGGGAGGCTGAGGTGAGTGGATTGCCTGAGCCGGCGGGTTTGAGACCTGCCTGGGCAACTTGGCGAGACCTCATCTCTACAATAATCAAAAATTAGCTGGGCGTGGTAGCGCGTGCCTGTAGTTCCGGCTACTTGGAAGGCTGAGGCGGAAGGATCCCTGGAGCCCAGCAGGTCGAGGCTGCGGTGGCCGGGAGCGGCCACTGCACTCCAGTCTTGGTGACAGAGTGAGACTCCAACTCAAAAAAAATAAAAGAAAAGAAATAAATGTAAGGGATACCCGTGACTAAACCAACTTTTTAAAAATTTTCATTGCCAAATTCCTAACTTTTAATGTGATTTTACTCTCCAACCTGATGGAGGTAAAAATCTACAAAACAATTACCTGTTCATAATTACCACCCATAAAACTTCATCTACATATCAAGAAACTGCTCCCTTCTCTTCCTCAGGCTGCCCATTTCCTTTACTGCTTTTAAGTTTCCTTAGATAACTGTGCTGACTAACTGTCAGTCAGAAGATCTTTGAATCCAGCTATAGCCTGCGCCACCTCTGCTTCCCCTCATTTTGGAAATGTCCCACCTCCCTGGACTGAACCATGTGAGTGTAAATTTCACATGTGTTGATTTATGGTTTCTTGTAACTTCTGTCCTAAATTATATATGGCGAAGCTACCATTCAAACACAGTGGGCACACATTCTCAGAACCTGGGGATGGATGTCACGGGCCTAGGCCACTCACATAGGCCAGAATAAACTATCTTAAAATATTTAGGCCGGGCATGGTGGCTCACACCTATAATCCCAGCATTTTGGGAGGCTGAAGTGAGAGGATTGCCCAACCCCACGGGTTTGAGACCAGCCTGGGCAACTTGGTGAGACCTCATCTCTACAATAAATTCAAAAATTAGCTAGGCATGTTGGCATGTGCCAGTAGTTCCAGCTACTTGGAAGGCTGAGGCAGAAGGATCACCTGAGCCCAGCAGGTCGAGGCTGTGGTGCCATGAGTATGCCACTGCACTCCAGCCTGGGTGACAGAGTGAGACTCCAACTCAAAAATATATATATATTTGAATTGAAAAAAAAAAAAATATATATATATATATATGTATATATATATATGTATATTAGAGTTTGACATCTTTTCACCAACATACATACTGAAGTATTTACAGATAAAATGATATAGCTGGAATTTGCTTTAAGTTTCTCCAAGAAAAAAGTAGATAGCATAAATAAATTGCAACCACATTGGCAAATTTTTGGCTACTATTAAAGCTGGGTAATGGCGGTTCATTAAAGTATCCTTTCTACTTTTGTGTATGTTTCAACTTTTCCATAATAAATTTTTAAAACAACTAGCAAACAAAAACCACGTGCCAAGAGGAACCTGTTTCAGATAGTCATTCTGGAACCCTGACTCATTCTGTATTCAACTCATGGTCTTGCGTCATCCCAGTATCATCCAGCCAGCAAATGAAAGAAAGCTGAAATTCAGCCAGGCGCGGTGGCTCATGTGTGTAACCCCAGCACTTTGGGAGGTGGAGGCGAGAGGATTGGCTGATCCCCCGAGTTCAAGGCCAGCCTAGGCAACATGGCAAGACCTCGTCTCTACAATAAATCAAAAAAGTAGCCAGGCATGGTGATGCTTGCCTGTAGTTTCCACCTACTTGGAAGACTGAGGCAGAAGGATCACCTGAACCCAGCAGGTTGAGGCTGCGGTGGCGATGAGCATGCCACTGCACTCCAGCCTGGGTGACACAGTGAGACCCCGACTCAAAAAGGAAGAAAGAAGTTCCCTTGTAAACTGTACCCAGAAGTGGCAAATCACTTAAACTCACATTCCATTTAGGACAACTCATCACATAGTTCTTCTACCTGGGTATATGGAGACTAGAAAAGTCTCTGCAGTAGGCCCAGGAAGAAAAGCAAAATAAAGTCTGCCGGAGACCTGCTCCTGCGAAGTCCAAGGGGTACCCCAAAGAAGGAGATGGCGTCAGCGATTGTGAGAAAGAGAGAGAGAGAGACTGGACACCCGTTACGAGAATTTGGATGCCATTTTATTGCTGGTAGTTGCAAGCTTATATTTCTCTCTACAAGGGAAATAATCCCTGCAAGTTGCTGCCACAGAACAAGTTAAAATCATCATTACAAAACAAATAACTTAACAACAAATTACATGGTTTCATTTTGTGATGTTAAAACGATGCTTAAGTTTAAGTATTCTCCATGCTTGGCCAATGTTCTCTCTAAGGGCGGAGACTATTTACACCCAAAATAACATAATCCCAACATAATGATGTTACGCTTTAAAAAAAAAACAGTTCCTGTAACCCGCCATTATAAAATCCCCAAATTATAAAATTATAAAGCTTCTTATTAAACAACTCTACTTAAAATAAAACTTATATCCCAAATTAACTAATATATATTACAATCTTTCTAACAAATTTTAACTCTTTATAAACTTAACTTCCTATATTCAAATTATCCAGGGAAACAGATTTTTCCATAATAAAGTCTCTGGGGGCCAGAACAACAGTTTCTGGCCCAGGGTTTTGGAACAGTTCATATGTAGAATATTTCCACCTGGCAGAAGAATGTGCACCTAGAGACCCTTCCCAAAGCACCTGGCAGATGTTTCTTTTCTCATGGACAAGGAGTTTCTTCTTGAAAACTTTTTGATCTTTCAAGCCCCTTTGGTAGTTTCCTCTTGTTTGAATTCCTTCATTGCCTTCCTATTTGGAGCATCTTATTTCTAAGGAAAAAACA
>CAUYQG010114673.1:0-21244 GCA_963574415.1 Tarsius wallacei | reverse complement strand
GTCTTTGATCCATTTAGAGTTGATTTTTGTGTATGGTGATAGATAGGGGTCTTGTTTTAATCTTCTGCACGTGGTCAGCCAGTTTTCCCAGCACTATTTACTGAATAGGTTCTCATCTCCCCAGTGGTTGGTGGTGGAGGGTTTGTCGAAGGTGAGTTGGTTAAGAAATTGGGGTTTTGCTTCTAGAATCTCTATCTTGTTCCATTGGTCCATATGTCTGTTCTTGTACCAATACCAGGCTGCTTTGATTATTGTAGTTTTATAATAAAGTTTAAAGTCTGGGAGTGTGATACCTCTCCCTTTGTTTTTTGTTTTGTTTTGTTTTGTTGCTGAGGTTTGTTTTGGCTATTCATGGTCGTTTATGTTTCTATATGAATTCCTGTATTGTTGCTTCCAGGTCTGAGAAGAATGCTGCTGGTAATTTAATGGGTATTGCATTAAATCTGTAAATTGTCTTGGGTAGAATGGACATCTTAACAATGTTGATTTTTCCAGTCCATGATCATGGAATATTTTTCCATTTGTTTGTGTCATCTTTGATTTCTTTGAAAGGTGTTTTATAGTTTTCATTGTAAAGGTCTTTCACATCTCTGGTTAAGAAGATGCCAAGGTATTTCTTTTCTTTTTTTTTTTTTTTTTTTTTTTGGTGACTATTGTGAATGGAATTGTGCTTTTCATTTGGGTTTCTGTTTATTGTTGGTGTATAGGAATGCAACTGTCTTTTGCACATTTATTTTATACCCTGAGACTTTGCCTAATTTCTTTTTCAGTGCAATGAGATTTCTGACAGATTCTTTTGGGTTTTTGAGGTATAGAATCACATTATCTGCAAAGAGGGTTAACTTGACTCCCTTTTTTCCTATTTGGATACCCCTGATCTCCTCTTATCTAATTGCTTTAGCTAGGACTTCCAAAACTGTGTTGAACAGGAAGGGTGAAAGTGGATATCCTTGTCTTGTTCCGGTTATCAGGGGAAATGTTTCCAATTTCTGTTTGTTTAGCAGTATGTTGTCTGTGGGTTTCCCGTAGATGGTTCTTAGTACTTTGAGGTGTGTTCCATCTATGCCTAGATGCTCAAGAATTTTTGTCAAGAAAGGGGTGCTGGATTAAGCTTTTGTTTTATTTTTATTTTTTTATCACCTGATTTTAGTAAAACATTGTTTTTTGAATGCCAATCTCATATTCTGAAATCTTTTCACGTTCATATATTAGGTCTGGTAACTATTGGGTAGATTCTTTCATATTTTATACGTAAACACCGGGGTTTTCTTCAAATAAAATAATTTGACTTATTTTGTGTCAATTGCTATGACTTTCCTTTTTTACCTTGCTTTTCATGCTGCCGAAGAATTATAGTCAAATGGTGGATAAAATTAGAACAAGCATCTTTTCATTTTTGTCTTAACTTTCAGCATTCAGATTTTAACCATTAGGTGTGATTATAAGTATTTTTCTCTTATTTGTATAGATGCCATTATTCATTGATGAATTAAATATAATTCTTAGTTTGCTAAGATATTTTTCATGAATAGATTTTGAGTTATAGTAAATATTGCATTGCCTTCATTCAGATATCACTTTGTTAATATGGCTTAATATGGTAATCAATTTTAATGTTAATAGAGTATTTTGAATGTTTGATATACACCATATTTGGTCATGGTGCATTATCTCTTTATGTAATTGCTGAAATTTATAATATTTTATTACTTTAAAAATATATTTTTTCATTTATTTTAATGTGCTTGCTTGACATTGTTATCAGAATAAAGTCGACCTAACACAAATGAATTGAAAATGTCCTCTATGAGTCTATTTTCTAATTATTTTTGAGGCTGATGTTATTTAGTCCTTAAATGCTTGATAGAATTCACTTAATGAAACATCCTGGGCCTGGGATTTTGTTCTTTACTTGTTTTAAGAGGTTTTTAATTATAAATTTAACTTATTTTGATGGCATATACTTATTTAGGATTCTATCTTATAACTCTTCTAGAGCCTGTTTTAGTAATGTGCATCTTTTAAAAATTTTTCAGTTTCATCTAGGCTATCAATATTTTGGTCTTAAATTATACATAATATCTGCATATTATCCAGCCTTTGTTATGACCCTCCACATTAAGATTTAACCTGTGGAATCTGTCATAATATTTTCTTACATAACTTATATTGATAATGTGTGTTTTAGGTATTATATTTTTGTCAATCTGGTTAAGGGTAATTAATATTATTAATATTTTTCAAAAAATCAGATTCTTTAACATTCTCTATTTTTAAGTTCCATTTTACTTATTTTTTTTTTAATTTTCAGATTCAGGAGATACACATGCATATTTGTTTTATGGACATTTGGGTAGGGGTGGGGATTGGGCCTCAGGTGACCCATTCCCCAGATAGTGAATATTGCACCCTGTAATTAGTTTCTGAATCCTAACCTCCCTCCCTCTTCCCCGTTATTAGTGTTCCCAGTGTTTATTTTTTCTATCCTTGTGACCATTTAGCTTCCACATATGAATGAGAACATGCAGAATTTAATTTTCTGTTTCTGAGTCAGTTAATTTAGGATGATAATCTCCAGCTCTATCCATGTTGCTGCAAAGGACATGATCTCATTCGTTTTGATGGCTGTGTAGTACTCTGGTCTCACTGCTAGGTTTCTACAGTAAAGAACAGAGGCCACTGTGGAACTGTTCTTTATTATATCTATTTTTCTATGTGCTTCGTGTTTAGTTTCTTTTCTTGTTTCTTGAGATGGGAACTTGTATCTTTAGACCACTGATTTTTAGATCTTTCTTCTTTTCCAATATGTACTTAATATTAGACATTTCTTAAGCATTAATATTTTCTTATGTTTATTGTTATCAGAATGTTCATAATTTACTTAAGATTTCTTTTTTTAGCCATGGATATCAAGAATTATGCTTTTAATTTTCAAATAATTGGGTTTTTTCCCAGTTGATTTATTGTTAAATAGTTTTAATTTTATTGAGTCCAGAGGATATAGTCTATCTGATGTTAAACTTATCAAGTTTAACATTTTTTGTGGAGCACAATATGGTTTATCCTATTAAATATCCCATGTACATTTAAAAGAAATCCTATGTTGGTTTGACATACTCTTCTATAGGTTTGGACATACTCTTCTATAAATATCAATTAGGTCAAGGTGATTGTTGTGTCTTTCAGAAGCATTCCTTTTTTTATTATTTACTGAGTTGCTCTATTGTGCTTAGAAAGAATGCTGAATTCGTTTTCTATTGCTGATGTAAAAAAATTATACATTTAGTGGCTTAAAAACAACATCCATTTTTTAAAAATCTCCAAGTTCTGTAGGTCTTCAGTCCAAGCAAATCAGGACTCAGCTGTTTCTGTTCTCTGGGATTCACAAGGCCAAAACAAAATGTCTGCAGAGCTGCATTCCTTTCTGGATGTTCTGAGACTGAATCTACTTCGCAACTCAGGTTGTTTCAAAGAACAAAATCATGAACTTCACGGTAACGTGGATGGAATTAAAGCTTATAATACTGAGTGATCTCTCACAGAAACACAGAGATGAGTATCACATGTTCTCACTCATAAGTGGACCTTGAACAACTACCATATTACTGTAAGAAAGGAATTGAAAGTAGCGGGAAACTGCGGGGAGGGGGGTGGGCGGGGATAGCTGGGATTGACAGTAGTCAATATCCACTTGGGGACCGGGGGTCACACCTCATCAATAAGAGTACTTGCACAAGTCGGGCTCGGTGGCTCAGCCTGTAATCCCGTGCCTTTGGGAGGCTGATGTGAATGGATTGCCTGAGTCCGCGGGTTCGAGACCAGCCTGGGCAACTTGGTGAGACCGCATCTATACAATAAATTAAAAAAATCAGCCAGGCGTGGTAGCGCGTACCTGTAGTTCCAGCTACTTGAAAGGCTGAGGCGGAAGGATCGCCGGAGCCCAGCTGGTCGAGGCTGCGGTGGCCGGGAGTAGCACTGCACTCCAGTCTGGGTGACAGAGTGAGACTCCAACTCAAAAAAAAAAAAAAAAAAAAAGAGTACTTGCACAATGAACATTTGTATACCTAATCCTGAATTGTACCCCACAGTTTCAAGGTAAAAATTAAAAAAGAATTTTTAAAAAAAGGTGAAGTCACAACTGACCCTGAAGAAATTCAAAAGATTATCAGAGATTATTATGTACACCTATATGCAAATAAACTAGAAAAATTTTTAAAAAATAAAAATAAAAGAATTCATTTCCATACTGTTGTGGGACTGATTCCCCATTGCCTTGCTGACTACTGCTCAGAGGTTGTGGTCAGCCATTTCTTAGTTCATAGCTCTTTTTCTGCACCTCAAAAGCTAGCAATGACAGTTGAAGAGGTTTTTATACTTTAAATGTCTCTGACCTCTCCTGTGCCTCAAATATATCTCTACTCCTTCTCTTCAGACACATCTTTCTGACTTTCTTTTCTGCCTTCCTCTTCTGCTTGTAAGGAAAAACTGCACCTAGACAAACTAGGGTAATCTTCATATTTTAAGGTTAGCTGCTTAGTAAACTTAATTACATTTGCAATGTCTCTTCATTGCAATAATTAGATTAGTGTTTGGTTGATCGTTCAGAAGACAGAAATTTGAAGGATTTTTTTTAGAATTCTGTCTACCATAATTAATAACATCTCCAATCCTAATTTTGGTTTTCATCTTTTCATTTAATCCTGTCATTTTTGCTGCATCTTGAAAGATTTATTTATTAGCACATATGGATTTATTTCCTCCTTATGAATTAACACTTTTATTCAAGTGAAATTATGCAGTATCTCTAGTAATTCTTTTTGTCTTTAAATCTGTTTAATGTGATTTATATCCTTCTTATGCTTACTATTTGAATGCTATATATTTTCCCATCTATTTACTTTCAGCATTTTTGTGTCTTTAAAATGTTTCTCTTATAGAGAATACACAAGTTGAACTGCAACCTTTTAAAACATAAAACCTTACAACAGGGTGAGGTTTATTGGAGAAAAAAAAAGCAGGCAGTTTTCTTAGGGTTTCTAAAATTAATATGTTAGCCTGTACTTGGTCTTTAAACATGTGACGAACATTCAGATTTTTAAAAAATCTCCATAAATAGCAGCTACAGTCTTCTTCGGCTCCTCTAAAAGCATAGGATAAAAGCAAGTTAAAAGCAAACTTGGTTACTTCTCTGCTAGGAGTGCCTGATCACTTTGTTGCTTGAATTCCTCTAGGATTTTATGCATTCTCAGATTTGTGATGGGTTTTAAACAGTGTTATGATATGACATGTGCTTCTAGCAAATATGAAGTAAAAAGAAACAAGTTTATACTCCCAGGTCACACAGTGGTTTTCAAGACATAGGGATGTGGCAACAGAAGAAGTTCCTGAGAGAGGAGAAACAGATGAGTTCTACAATTCCACAAGTGAACAGACTGGTGACAATGTCCAGAAAGCAGCACAGGTAGGAGGAATTCAGGTGAAGCTCTATAGTATGCATTATATACTACATCATGATGAAAAGAACAATGTGACAAAAAAAATCAAAATGCTGTAGATGAAAACACTGGAACACAAAAAAATGCAATATCTTGATAACTTTGTATATTCTTATATATTTATAATAGAAAACAATATAGGATGATAATCGATAAAGTATATTTCCAACTGTATAACTGAGAAACATAGCAGCAGAATAAATATCATGAATGTAGAAAGATAAATATTGCTAAGATAGGAATAAAATTGAAAAAGAATGCATAGACATACTCAGTTTAATAAAAACAATTCAGTAATTGAGCAAAACTAATAATATAAACAAAATGTGGTCATGGAAAGGAGAGAAGACTCTCAAGTAAACAACACTCATAGAAAAAGGGCATTTGATAGCAATTCGCGTAGATATATATTTTGAAAGTGCTTAGCAAACCAGAATAGATCATCTGCTTTCCTTGTAGACAACCCTTGAAGAACACCAAGACCTTACACGATTATTTCCATGAAGATACAGGAGGCATTCTTTAAAACCAAGAAGCATTCTCACAATTACAACTTAAATTCAATATTTAAAACATCCTTTCCAGTGCAGCTAGTCACAATTTTAAAAAGGTTAAAAAAATAACTAGAAAGAAAAATTAAAACTATTTTGAGAATGTTTTTTAAATGATATTAGGACAGGCAGATGATTCGAATTAATGTGAGAGTTTTGCTAGGTGAATATGTCTGCAATCAATATATTAAAATCAACTCAATGCTATAAACAGGTATGTAACTTTAAATAAAATATCAAAGCAACAAAAATAAAATGTATTTAGAAAGCATTTTAACAAAAATATATTCAAGACCTTAATAGAGATAATTCTGAAATGTTTGAAAAGAAATTTAAAACTATGTAAATAAGTGAAGACATATACCTGGTTCATAGAACAAAAGACTTATCATGTTTAGATAATCAGTTTTGCTCACATCGATCATTAGAGTTAATGTAATTCCAGTCAAATTTCAACAAGTTATTTAAAGGAAATTGACCAGCTGTTGCTAAAATGTGTATGAAAAAAAGTAAAAACCTTAGAAGAATCAAGAAAATCTGGACTAAGAAGATAAAGATGATGTAATTTTTTTCTAACATTTACTGAGATATAAAATTAGAGTAATTTATACCACTTAGTACTGGTGAATTGATAACAAGAATTATCAATAAGTCAGTATAAAGAACACAGAAGCAGACCCTGCATGTATTAACACTTTTTTTTAGTTGGAGTCTCACTCTGTCGCCCAGACTGGAGTGCAGTGGCACGCTCCCGGCCACTGCAGCCTCGACCTGCTGGTCTCCAGCAATCCTTCCGCCTCAGCCTTCCAAGTAGCTGGAACTACAGGCACACGCTACCACACCCGGCTAATTTTTGATTTATTGTAGAGATGAGGTCTCGCCAAGTTGCCTGGGTGGGTCTCAAACACTTTTTAAAAGTCACATTATATATTTCTGGGAAAGGATGAGCTCTACAAAAAATAGTGCTGAGCCAGGTCATTCATATGGAAAAAATAAAGAAAATTTGATACCACTTAATTTCAAATATAAAAGGTATATCAAGATTTTCAACAAAAAAGAAAATCTGTCTGACCTAAAAAGAAGAATGTTTGGACAAAACGCATAATAATTTAAAAAGAGAATATTGATAAATTCAGCTAAAATTAAAGATTTTTCAAAAAAAATTCCCTGGCAACAAATCACAGACTGAAAGATTTGCAACTTATACACTAAATAAATAAAAACTGGATCAATAAGCAAGCAGAGGCCAGGTACAGTGGCAGACACCTACAACTCCAGTACTTTGGGAGGCCAAAGTTGGAGGAAATGCTTGAACCTAGGAGTTCAAGACCAGTTTGGGCAGTATAGTGAGCCCTCAACTCTACAAAAATAAAAAATAAGAAAATGAAAAAAGCTGGGCATAATGACTTGTGCTGTAATCCTAGCTACTCAGTACTTGGGAGGCTAAGGCAGGAGAATCACTTGAGCTCAGAAGTTCGAGGCTGCAATCAGTTGTGATCATGCCACTGTACTTTTCTGGGTGACAGAGTGAGACCCCAACTCAAAAAAGAAAAATAAATAAATAAATAATTTAAAAAAAATAAACAAGTAGGGAAGTATACTGGAAATAGAACAGGAATTCGACAACAGAGAAAACACAAAGGCAAATAAATATTTGAACATATCAGGAAACTAGCATCAAAAAATACTATGTTAGGTTTAACAGTGACCCACACTTTCACATTCATTAGACTGACAAAATATCTGGTGTCTAGAAAATGTTGAACAACTGGGATTCTTATATCATACTGATGGCAGTGTAAATTGGAACGATTTCATTGAAATTTTCATATCCATATACCCTATGACCCTATAATTCCCATTCTAAGTAAATACATTATATGGAATCTTCCATGGACAAGGTAGAAGTCTTCATTTTAGCTGTTTTAAAATTTATTTTAATAAATGTTAGAATTATCTATATTAAGGTCTTGACTATCTTTTTTAAAAAATGATCTCTAAATACATTTTATTTTATTGGTACTTTTTTCTACAAAATTGCATGCTTGTTTATAGGCATTTAGTTGATTGTAATATATTGATTCTTTCTTTTTACTGAGGAATATGTAGAAGCACTGTTACCTAGAGCAATGGATTGAAAACAACCTTGACCATGTCTGGCAGCATGTATAAATAAATAGTATTAGATTCATTTAATGAGATATTATACAAATGAGAAAAAATAAACAAACAGCTGTTATACATTAATATGGATGAATCTTAGAAATATAATTTTGAATGAATAAGCAAAGTGTCAAGAAATGTAGAAATGATACTATGTTAATAATTTTAAAAAACACAATCTAAAATAATATCTTAAAGTAAGTATGTATTCGCTACAAATTTATTAGAACAAAAACAGCAAAATAATGATAAACACAAAGTTCAGGTTATCTGTCACTTCTAGAACTTAAATATGTAAAGAAGAGAGAAATGGAGCTCACAAGTGTCTTTACTGGCCCTGGTAATAGTCTGTCCTCGAGTTCGTGGGTGCTACACCTGCTAGCATTGAGAATATACATGTTGTATAAGTTACTTTGTATTTCAAATATTGCATAGTGAAATCAAACATGATCTACATTAAACAGCTAAGAAATAGAAGAGCTGGACCACAAAGCCAGATATCAACTTCAAAAACAACTCTATTTCCCCTATATCACTTTGACTCACTGTGAATGTTGGGATTTCAAATTATCAATGCAAATGTATTGCATTGATAACCCATGCTGAATGGTTTCTCAATTAGTCATTTGCTCATATCATATTTGAATATGCACGGTAACTCAACATAGTAACAAATATGAAGTTTCAAGCATCTTATGATTTGAATCAACATGAAATCATGTTAAAAACAAAACAAAACCAAAACACACAATTAGAGTTAGAAGTTATTTCTAGACTTAACTCAACTATGGCTTAACTATACTCTGTCTCTCACACAACTCTTGACAATTGGTGTAAGAGGAAATAAACAGTTCTTTATGTTTTTATACTTAATGGTTTTTACTCAAGTGTTGCGTTCCACAGAGACACCAATTTCCTAACTTAGTAATCTGCAAAATGTCTCGACTTCTGTTGCCTTACCTCTTGGAAATAATTGCAAATGGCAAAGCAGAGAACCAAGATCTCAGATTTACTTGTCTGACTAATTTTGCAAATAGTACAATTCCAAGGTTTAGGGCAACATATAAAGGTGTTTGGTATCTTAGCATATCAATTATCAATGTGTTGCCTCTCAGCTTAAAGTCTACTCTTCAGTACCTGTTCCACGGAAATGATTAGACAATTTAGGCATCTCCACTTTACAGTAAGAACAATATTTGCTTTGTTAGTAAAGGATGCTGGAAGGTCATTTCAGGAAAAAAGAGGGTTTTTCTTCCTTGTTCTGATACACTGATTTATTTATTTATTTATTTTTTCTTGATCTTCCTGCAAGGTTAGTCAGCGAATGACTTGAGTGTGTAAAGATGCAGTGGAATCTTACCTCAGACAAATAAAGAGTAAATATTCTTTTTTGACCACAGAGCTCTGACTGGTTCCAGTGACGACCATTCCACATTCCTCATAACACAGACACTATTCTAGTTTTCTCACCCATGGTGGCACTCTGAGTCCCTCTGCATAACTGCTCACCAGCCTTGGTTACCTGCACCTCAGGTGTTCCTGCGTGCCAGGAAACTATCATAGAAAATCTAGAGAATTTCTCCACCATCTAATGGGATTTAGCCACATCATCCCCAAAAGGGTCTGAACCACACTTCCGATGAGGGGGCTTCTTTCCCGCTGATTCTTCCTTAGGTACTTTTCTTCAGCCCTAGGAAATTCTGTACATTAATCTTGATAGTTTTATAGTCACTCTATTAAAGCTTAATAATGTTTTATATTAAACGTTCCTCATTTAAATTACTGAATAGTTTCTGTCTATGGATTGGACACAGACTGATATTAGCAACTTTGTACTCATTATCTCCATTGTCTTTCTTTTTTTTTTTTTTTGAGTTGGAGTCTCACTCTGTCACCCAGACTGGTGTGCAGTGGCCGCTCCCGGCCACCGCAGCCTCGACCTGCTGGGCTCCGGCGATCCTTCCGCCTCAGACTTCCAAGTAGCTGGAATTACAGGCGCGCGCTACCACACCCGGCTGATTTTTGATTTACTGTAGAGATGAGGTTTCGCCAAGTTGCCCAGGTGGATCTCGAACCCGGGGCTCAGGCAATCCACTCACCTCAGCTTCCCAAAGGCACGGGATTACAGGCTGAGTCACTGGGCCCGGCTTCTCCATTGTCTTTCATTTCCAAAACATTTATGTGAATACACATAGCACATAGCACACATTTAATTTGCTTGATGTGATTTGGTAATTTACAACAAAAATGGTGACGTTTGAATAAATAATAAGCCAAAATATCAATGCTAACAATAACTGACATACAGAGAGGGGAATATTACCATTGATAGTGTTTGTAATTAAAAAAAAAAAGATTACTTTAACTGTTTTTGGATTGGTAGAGGACAAAAAAAATGACTCAATAAATATTTTGTGTAAAAACAGTAGTGTACCTAAGACCAAGCCCAGCAGGAAAAAAAAATTACAAAGTATTTTGGGAAGAAAGAACTGACCTCTTTTATTGCATGTATCTTCAAAAGTTGTAAAGAATAGTAAATTGTCAAGGGGAAATATAATAACCCAAATTTGCATGGGTATTTGTGACTAGGAAGTGTTGGTGAAAGAGACTATGATACTAGAATGTCCCTGTGAAGACATTTTCAGGTAATGGCCTTTTATGTGGATCTAGTGCCATTGGGAATCTTTTTTTTTTTTTTTTGAGTTGGTGTCTCACTCTGTCACCCAGACTGGAGTGCAGTGGCCGCTCCCCGCCACCGCAGCCTCGACCTGCTGGGCTTCAGCGATCCTTCCGCCTCAGCCTTCCAAGTAGCTGGAACTACAGGCGCGCGGGGAATAATTTTCATTCCTCAATAATGAAATCTTTGTGGAAAAATTCCAGGACAATTGTTACTCATAATTAACCCTTCCTTATAGTAAGCAGGAATATAAGGATATGACACTATAATCCCCACGGATAGTTTTGGCTGTTTATTTATCAAGCTCTTATTCTGGCAATCTTTGTCCATTTTTCTACCACTTGAAAACCAATTAAACATTTCTGCATTTTTTTCCATAAGTCATTTACAAATGACACAATGTAGGAGGGTATTTTGCAAGGATTGGCAGTGGAGTATCTTTTATTAAAAAACATAAATTCTCTGAAAGATCCAATATACCCCTAAGAAAAAGCCAGTGCTAAGACACTTTAAAAATCTCTGCAGTTGACTAGAAATGACATTTAAACTAACGGCTTAGTGAGATTTGACAATGCTCTCGTGAAAGCATTATGACAGGAACCCCTTTGGTTCTATGAATTTTATATGAACAACATTTTTTTTTCCTGAGACTGACAGTTGGAGATAGATTCTGTTATTACTGAAAAGTACAGACATGTCCTTTTCACTCAAAATGAAAACAGCCATTAGTGATAGATAAATGTTTCTTTTCCCCTTTACCTCATCTGTTACTAACTCTCAGAGTAAATATGCCTGGAATGTAAACAAGGTTTTCTCTATAGCAAATGTTACTTAAAATAGGATATGTCAAAGATTCACCTAATTCATTGTCAAGTATCTAACCTATTCTGAAAATCAGTTATCACAGTACTACTGTAGCTTATAATGAAACAATACTAGAACTGTTCTGAACTCATTATATTTTTCATGCACTTTCCTAGTTAATAACCTTTCACATGTCTTGCAGTTCAGAAAGATATAAATTACCAAGCACAGGAAAGAAAAATGACAAAGAAAATATACTAAGGCTATCTAAAGGGAGGATACAAATGTCCAGAAGAAATATTTTTTAGCAATATGTTTTTTTCCCATTCAAAATGAATGGTACATTTTTCTGTTAAATGATGACAAGAGGAAAAATAACATTCTTTTGTCTGATAGGCATGTATTCATGCAATACATTTCATGGTGTTTTTTTTTTGGCCATACTAATGATTAGAGTAAAAAATAAGCACTTTAGAAAATAAAACATTAGGAATTGTCTCCATTTTGAGAATGTCTATGCAATGTTTGAGCTCTCCTTGTCCAAAAGTTAATCTTGTATGGTTTTCACCAGTGTGTTTTTTTTTTCACTTGAAAGATGGTAAACTTACAACCATCAGATGGGTAGTTTCTCCTTTTGTAAATGGAAGCAAATGTTTTATTTCATTCTCTGCATTTTACATTCTTTAAGCTGAGTCTGCATTTGTTTGTATAAATTTTATAAAACCAAATTTTCTTTTTATTTGTAAGACTATTTAGACTAGGATAAATTTAGAGTTATGCATTATTAAATATCAATTTCAGATATTATCTTTAAGAAAAGATATGAATAGAAAAGTAGTTTGAAAAGTTTCACATTTAATGGATCTAAAATTTAATCTTAAAGGATTCTAGTAAAGATACAATTATCCTATTTGTCAGTAATATTGGGAAATAACTTCTGATTATTTAAAAATAAAATTTTCTAGTTAATAAATAATAATCATAACTCAAATACTGACAATAACTAACAAAAACACAGTAATTAGATTGGCATATTATTTAAAGCACTTTTCTCATTCCATTAAGTTTTTAATTAAAAAAAAAAAGCTAAAATTTTCTAATGGTACTCTATTTTAATAAATATGAAATGAATGGAAATCTTTGGCAGTACAATGACTTCTGTACATACATTTCATAAACAAAATTACAAATACAGCAACAGAACTTTGAAAAACCAAAAAGTCCAACTTCCAGCCTCGTGATTTACACACTTTTGTGTTAAGTTTTTATAAATTGTAGCTAATATGCAAAATAACTTCTTTTGGTTTTCTAACAAATAGCTAGTAAAAAAGAAAATTTATGATTGAGAACATTTTCATTCAAATTGAAAAACAACTAAAATCAAAATAAAAGCCTGAGGGCATAATAAAATTTCTCCTAGCACAATATATATTTTTGTTTAATTATTAATGCTTTTCTCCTTCTACACACTTTAAAATATATTTATGATATATTTCTTTCATTGGTTCCTCAAAAATTAACCTCTGTGTTTTTGTCATTTTATGGGCAGTAACTGGACCTGGAAAACAGTTGAAGAAGTAAATTTTTGCATTAAAGATGTTTTATGAAATTCAAAGAAGATATAACCCAGAAAGGTTGGCTGTATTATTTGATGTTGGCCAAAGAATATTGAGCCTAAGCAAATCATTGTCTGTGAACTAGATACTTATAACTGTGAGTCTTTGGAAACTGAAATAAGTTAAAACCTCTGTAAAGTCACAGTCCTGGATGCATCACCATTCTTAGTACAAAAGATTTATTGTATTCCTTCTTATTCTGTCTATTTAGCCACATGTATAAGTATAACACGTCTTTCCATCCTAGAAATGTAACTTTTTGTACAATTCTACTACTGCTTTACTGCTTGTGTTTCTCTGCTTTGGTTTGATGCTCTTAACAAAGTTTGAAAGAAAGAATCAGTTATTGTAGGTCCCCAATTGGATGGGAAGTTGTCTACTGTAATGGGAGAGAAGCCTTAGCTAGGTTGCCTTTGTGTTTTGATTCAGATAGAAACTATTTGGATTAGCCAGAAAGGAAATCTAGAAAAGAAAAAAAAATAATGGGCAGAGAATTTAAGAGGAAATGAACTTGAATGAAACTGAAGATTTTACACAAACCTCAATCCACCAGAGAGCCCATGGTCTTTTTTCTTTACAACAGTTGCCAGATTTGGTTTCCACTGGAATTTTATTTTAATCACAAAATTACATTTCCATTTCTCTTTGAATTATACTTCTGCTTCTCAATTAAATGGATTTCAGAGACTTAGTAGGGAGTGCTACACATATCATCTGTCTCACAAAGTCAGATTTTCACCATAAAAGATCAGAAAGACAAAGCTAATTTGAAGTTACAAGGTAATTGATCAGAAAAAGCAGAGTGGTTATAAGCCCGGGTTCTGTCTACTGAGATCCAGACAATAGGGATGCTATTACCTAGAGGATAGGCAGCAATTATTTTAGCACAGAGACAAATATTTTCCCAGAGCTAATTTATGTCACTTTCAAAGTGTTATGGTCTGAATGATGGTGTCCCCTCAAAATGTGTATGTTGGAGGCTAATACTCAATGTGATGGTATTAAGAGGTAGAGCCTTTTGGGAGTGATTAAGTCATGAGGACTAAACCTTGATGAATGGAATAGTGCCCTTATAAAAGTGTCAAAAGAGAGCTTCCTTCTACTTCTTCTGCCACATAAGGACATAGCAAGAGGCCCCATCTATAAAGTAGAGAGTCTCTGAATCTGCTGTCATTTTGATCCTGGACTCCCCAGTTCTGGAACTGTGAGGAAAAAAAAATCTATTCTTTATAGATTACTTAGTCTAAGATATCTCGTTATAGCAGTTCTAACAAACTAAGACACGAGGTAAGGTATATATAAATGGGCAAAGGACCTGTACATTTCTTTAAAGATATAAGAGTCTCAGATGCTATCTAAATTTGTTAGGATAATTGCATAAAACAATTGTAGCATAAACATCTCTCTGCCTAAAACATCATCATCATTCAATAATTACCACTACTACCATCATGAAATGTTAAAGAACCAACACTCACAGATACCCACTTAAAAGTTTTCCCCTAAATGTTCTCAATAAAGTCGAAAGATCAGATGGTGACAGTTTGTCTTTCCGTTCACAATCTCTGTTTTTCCCCCTCCTCTATCAGGTTTTCCCAGTCCTAACCTAGAAAATTGTGTGGAAGATCAGGATTGGAGCTATGGGATAAGATAAGGAAGTTATAGGACACCCTAGGGCATAGGACACAGATATTGTATGTACTTTCTGAAAGAAAACAGTCAGAAAAACTAAGACAGTATTTTATGTATGAGTTGTCTAGTAGAATACCAGATATAGGATCACAAATGAAGGATTAGCCATGGAAGGACCTGGAAAGAGCAGAGTAAGAGAGCCCTTGTGATTGCAGATAGGTAAAGATGTCTAACAACTAAGCATTTGGGCACCCAAACTTAGAATACCTAGGAAAAAATGAGAAATGGAGACTAAGTGCAATCACTTGTTTGGTATTCTCATCTATTTTGTGTCTTTTTAAAATCTTTTTATATCATCTACATACTTAATATCTCTGAATTCACATCTACATTATTGATCACTCTCCTATAAATCAGACTCATTGACCCAATCTCTGGTTACCATCATAACTGTAATATCTAACTTACATTACAAAATTAATATGCTCCAAACTGACGCTCATGAACTTGAAAATCTCAATTAATGACAAACAACTTCAATTTGCTTAAATGATAGTCATGAATAACATCATGTCTAGATAAGGCTGAGTAGATCAGAAATAAAATCCAGGATAACTAAAATGGCTTGTAATAATTAGAAGTACTCACTTTTCTTCTCACCATCCTCAACTAATCCATCAAGAATTATATTAGAGTTCTTTTAAAAATTTAACCAGGTTTTACTGCCTCCAATTCTACTAATCAAATATCTTCCAGATTGCAGAATTAGCCTCATATTCAAACCATTATTTTGTTGGTGCACTCCTAAAATATATGTATAACTCAATAATTCTGTAAAATATAAATCTGATCATATTGCACATCTGGTGATAAATATCTACTGTCATTTCTCTCAGAATATAAGTGAAATATCTTACAATGGCACAAAAGTATCACACTTACTTTAATATTTCTGATTTTATTTCCTGTGTTTCTTACAACTACACTAATACCTTCTTAGCCTTGGGATCTTTTTTCTTACTAAAGCACATTTTTCTCAAATTTCTGCAGATATCCATTCCTTTCCCTCCTTTAAGTCTTCACACAGTTGCATCTCTTTCTTGAGAGGCCTATTTGACCACCTTACTTATTGAATGTTGTGCTGCTTTCTTCAGAATTTCCAATCCTTTTATCCTGATTTTTTCATAACTTATAACTTTTTAATATTAAAGATAATTTATTTGCTTATGCTATATTATCTTTTTCTCCTTCCAACACTCCCCACTACAATATAAACCTCAAATGCAAAAATATTATTTTTGAGTCTCCAACATCTAGAACAAAGTCTGTAAATGTGTTCAATAAATACTGGTGAAATAAATGAATGGACACATTGTGAAATATAATTGTCAGGATAGCATCATGTCTAGATAAGGCTGAGTAGATCAGAAATAAAATCCAGGATAACTAAAATGACTTGTAAATATTAGAAGTGTAAGCATTCCAGTAAGAAAAAGAAAGTATCTTAAAATCAAATATACCATTTACTAGCTATAAATCTCATTGAAACTCAGCTTTATTACTTTTTAAATGAAAGCAGTATCTTAATTAAAGTGTATATTGAGCAAGTACATTAGGACATTTTGCCCAAAATCCACAACTACTAACAGGGTTCAGGTGGGTGGCAAGGTGCTATCTATTAACCATTGGAAGTAGCCTAGGAAAGCAAAGCATTAAAGACATAATGAATTACATGTATTTGCAAATTCATCTTCTTCTTGACACCTGTCAGGATAATAATGACACAAAAAAATTCCAGATTTCCAATTTTGAATGACTTTTGTTTGAGAGACTGAGTGGGAACTAGGCTTGGGTAATCATCACAGATAAAGAACAATCATAGGTGGGGAATTCCAGTAAGTGTCAAGAGATTTTCCTCCTACCTGGCTCCCCTTTCTTGTTCTTGATTGAAATCATGGAGGCCATCACAGGGAACATAGTAGAGACATTACTTTCTTTCCATAATAAACCCCATTTGTTTATTAATGACGTTGGCTTGGGAATTGGAAAGTTTAGTTACTTGCTTCAGTTGTTGATAAAGACAGAGGAAATAATTTCTGTATAAATGGAGGTGATGGCTAGGGTGGAGCATTAAGGGGTCTTGGCCTGGGTGGAGGTCACAAAAATGAGTTTAATTTATAACAATGCACAGAGTATATATTATATTTTATGTAAAACAGATTTATGATGTTAGATATTCAAATAATACTTACTTTTTATAATTTAATGCATCTAGAATCTTACTACATATATTGTTAGATGGCTGGTTTATTTTACAACTGTCATTAACATGAAATGTGGCCAGGTGTCTTGACTTATGCCTACAATCTCAGCACTTTGGAGACCGAAGTGGGAGGATCACTTGAGTCCAGGAGTTCAAGACCAGCTGGGGTAAAACAGCAAGACCTTGTCTCTATTTTTTTAAAAAAATTAGCTGACATGGTGGTACATGCCTCTAGTCCCAGACACTTGGGAAGCTGAGGTGGAAGGATCACTTGAGCCCAGGCAGTTGAGTTTGTGATGAGGTGTGATCATGCCCCTGCACTCTAGCTTGAGTGACAGAGTAAGACCCTGACTCAAAAAAAAGAGAAAGAAATATATGTATGATGTATACATATATGTGTATGTATATATAAAGAATTCACTCATTTTCATTTTTGTACAGTATTTCATTAAATAAATATACTAAAATGTATTTATCTATTCTTTCTACTTCACATATATTTGGAGTCTTTCAAATTTTAAGTAATACTTCCTTTTATCATACATATTGGCATGTATTTATACAAATTTATTTTCAGTATAAACCTAGGCATACTAGGCTCAACTTTAAGAAATATTGCATTTTCCAAAGTGGTTGTATGCATATTCCCACTAACAATATATTGCAATTCAAGTGGCTCCTTATCTTTGTCAGCAAATGATATTATCAGGGTTTTTTATTTTTTTTATTCTAGCCCTTCTGGCATGAGTGTTGGTACTGCACTGTTGTTTTAATTTTAGCTCTAATTAGTAATAAATTTGAATCAAATGTTCATGTTTCTATATATATATCTTCCACTTGGATAATTTCTTTATGAAGTATATATGTCTTTTGCCCAGTCTTACTGAACTGTGTTTTTCTCATTGATTTGTAGGTTTTTAAGTTCTGGATAGAACTTACCAGATTTATTACTTGCGAATACCTCCTCCCATTCTGTAGTTTACCTCTTCATTCTAAGAATGTCTGTTTATAAACACACAACTTTAGTCCAATTTATCAGTATCCGCCATAATTTTATGAGTGTTTAGTTCAAGAAATATTCATATTCCCAGGAGCCATGAAGATATTTACCTATTTGATATTCCAGGATTGCTATTGTTTTACTTGATAAACATAGTTTAAAATATAAATGTGAGAATATAGATTGGAGTCAACAAAGAGAAGGTGCTCTTTCATTTTGTTTTCCTTTACAGTAAAAATAAGCAAAGAAATGAAAGTGCCAGAAGAGCTACTTTATCAGGGTGTTTGTTTGATTGATGGATCGACTTTCAAGGCAATAGAACTTGTCAACTTATAAGAAGAATCAAAGAGAAAGAGAAAAATTAACGATATAAGCAAAAAGAATACATGCAAGATCGAAGTCCTTGGGGAAGGCGAGGAATGAGAAGTTGAGAGCCATTACCCAAACAAAGAGACATTCCACTGATAGGAACGGAGTGGTTTTCTTGTCTTACAGAAGAGTAAAATCGGGAATAGTGCAAAAGAAAGAGAGTAGCTCTCTGAGTGCATTTATTTTCTCCACAAAATGTGATGCAGTGTCATCAGCTGAGAGGAGTTGCTAAGAGCAGAACTTTAATGGGGAAATATATTAGATAGCTAATTGAGAAAAATGGGAATGTGAATTATTTTTCTTGCCTACTGTTCATAGCTCCCTACACTTTTTACTTGTCTGTGGGTGTGTTTCAGGATGTGTATATGTGTATGTGTGCATGTTTGTGTGAGTGAATGTGGACTAAATGTAATACATTTAAAAGAACTTAGCTTTGTTTCAATAAATGATCTCTTATTCACTGCTTATAGCCTCACAGATATATTTTCAAGGTAAACAGCACTTTCTATTCTCAAGAGGATTTATGAAAGTAAAAGTGATGGGTCAGCACATGCATGAACTTAAAGTGAAGGATAATGGTGATTTTGACCCAGAACCATGCTGAAGAGCATTGAGAACTGGTTATGAATTATCACTATGGCATGAGTCCTTAAACCATGACCTGTTGGCCCACCAAGTGCTATCAAGTGAACCATAACAACAAGGTAATTTCCTACCAGGGTGTAAGTCACATATTTTTTAAAAATCCTTGCCATTCTCTGTACAATTTGTACTTGAAACTTGAAAGTTTGGCAACAGATGGAGAACATTAAGAAATATAAAAAGTTTTTTTTTTAATCTCCCAAGAAAATCCTTACCATAACAATTGTAAATTGCAACTACGATTAATTTAGGACTTTTATTATTTGCTTATCTTTGTATACCTCATGAAGTGTTGCTTCAGAATTAGCTTACATTTTTATTTTAGCATTATTTAACCCTGGGCTTATCAAATTATCTAAATCACCCAATAGATGAGAATTTTAAGATCATATTGAACTACATACAAGTGAAGAAAGGAGAGAGATTTATTTTTATTTTGGAATAAACCTGAGTCCAGAAAGTATTTTCTGTTTTTCCTTATTTGCTATTTTGCTGGAAGTTTTATTGATTTATCTCCACTGCCTTTTCTCACTCCCTCTTCTCTTTTTTCCTTGAATTCTTGATGGAACGTTTGTGTGTAAATCATAGGTTAAGCTTTCACATACACATTGAATTATGATAATTAGAAAACCAATTACTTCTTCCCCCTTTATTTGTTCACATTTTTCTTTCATCTCCTTTGTTCTTAACTTCAATAATTAATTTGGACAATTTAACCCTAAATTATTTCTCAGATCACCTAGTTAAAAGAAAAAATGACAAATGCATTATTATAAGTTGGTGCTTCTATATACAGACATTTTACTATCAAGCTCATATTTTATTGGTTCTAAAATATTTACTGGACAACCACATGGCAGAAATAACAGTAGTAATAGTTTTCCCGCAGCAACAGATTCAGTGGTTTGGGACAACAATAACTCTGGTGATAATCAAAAGTTCTTGAGATAGATTGCTTATGTTTACCACTTCCATGAACAATGCACAAGTTACTGAGGCTAATTTCCATCATTTGTGCATGCTTCTAAAACTACTGTGAATAAATCACATAATACATGAAATGATTTATTCTCATGTCTTATATAAAGGTTGAATAATATTACATAATGTTATTATCAACTTAAAAACACACTTAGTTGCTTTTTTCCTAAACATTTCCATGAACGAGTGACACCATTTTACCACTATTTTAATAGGCAATTAAAAACAGCAAGTATATGTGTATACGTGTACACTGTATATGTCTTATAAATGCATCTATGACATATAAGTGTGTATAGAGAGTTTCAATCAACTGGCTTTGCATTTGTTTTCCTAATCAGAGTGATCCTACGCCTTGAATTATAAACAGGGATGGAATATCATTCAGTCTGTGAAAGACCTGTAAAATCACAAAAAATTCTAATGTTATATAAAATATAGCATTAGAATATTGATTAAAATATAGACTCATATAAAATATGAGCTAGGTTTATAAAATATAGGAGAAATACTCAAATAAAATATACTGATGTTTATACAGATCATGACAATTTGTAGGATTATAAAAGATTTTCGTTTCCTCTTTGTCTTTATTTTTTAAGAGGCTTTACTAGCCGGGCTCGGTGGCTCAGCCTGTAATCCCACGCCTTGGGAGGCTGAGGTGAGTGGATGGCCTGAGCCCGCGGGTTCGAGACCCGCCTGGGCAACTTGGCGAGACTTCATCTCTAAAATAAATCAAAAATTAGCCGGGAGTGGTAGCACACGCCTGTAGTTCCAGCTACTTGGAAGGCTGAGCGGAAGGATCGCTGGAGCCCAGCAGGTCCAGGCTGCGGTGGCTGGGAGCGGCCACTGCACTCCAGTCTGGGCGACAGAGTGAGACTCCAACTCAAAAAAAAAAAAAGTGGCTTTACTTTATTTTATTTTATTTTTTTCAAATGCTAAAGATGTGGGGTATAATTCGGGGTTAGGAACATAAGTAGTCATTGTACAGGTGAAATTTGGGCCTCCCATTGGTTAATTAGGCTTTACTTATTGAGCAGTTTTAGGTTTA
>CAUYQG010114667.1:0-48622 GCA_963574415.1 Tarsius wallacei | reverse complement strand
CATATCACTCATCTCTTGAAGGTTTTCTTCTGTCTTTTTAAGACTCTTTTCTATGTTTTTGATAGTTTGGGTTAGTTCCATATTTTGGTCCTCAAGTTCTGAGGTTCTTTCTTCTGCTTGGCTAATTCTGCTTTCCATTCTTATCAGTTTGTTATTTATTTCATTCACTGTATTCTTTATTGCTGTTATCTCAGTTATCAACTCCTTCATTTTTTCCTCTTGTCTCTCCTCAATTCTATTTGTTCTCTCTTATTAATGTCTTGATATCTGGGTTTGTGTTTTGAGACCAGTCATACTGGGGGTTATTCACTGTTTGCATTTCAAAGTCTGTATTCTCAGTGTCTGATCTTCCAGGGGTCTGAGACCCATTCTTCTTTTGGTTTTTCTTCATTTGTGTAGACTTTCCTCCCTCCCACCCCCCCCCCCTTTTTTTTGCCTCTTCTTTAATTCTGTTGTTCAAGGATGAAGGGGTAGCTTTTACTTCTGTTTGCTCAATTCCCTATTCTTCCTTATGTGGATCCTCTGGCTTTGTTCAATTCTGAAGCTGGACTGTGGTTTGGGGGCTGTACTTTTTGCAGTTTTGAGATTTAATTGAGGGGGAGCTGTGATTCAGAAGCTATCTGCAGATCCCAGCATCCACTGACAAGTGTGGATGTAGGTTTGCTCCCTGAAAGGAAAATGAGGTAAGAAAAAGGAAAAGAATAGAAAAAGGAAGGAGGGGGACTGAGGAAAGTGGAGAGAGAGAAGAAGAAGAGGGAAAATAGTAGTACCAACTATTGTGAAAAGAGACACAAACAAAGAAAAGATTTTTTAAAACTGAAACATACAGAATATCATACAAACACACAAACTGACAGACCCCCCTATTGATGTACTCTCCCTCAAAAATACCCATATACAAGCAGGATGTCTTTTTAAAAAGCAATAAAATAACAGAAACAAAGCAAGGATGAAAATGTAATCAAAAACAGAAAGAAAGAAAAAGAAAAAACTCAAACAAAAAACAACAAGCAAAACAAACAGACAAAAAAAAAAATACACACAAAAACTCTGAGGTCATTTCTGTAAGTCCAACTTCCTTTCAACTCTGAGCGCTCCTTCCCTCTGCTCTCAGTGCAGGCTGATAGGGTTGCTCTCAGTGGGTCAGATGCCCCAGGCCTACTGTGGGAGGAGGGTGGATCAGATCTGTTCTCATCTGGCTTGTTGCCTATCGAGTCTCCCACTCAGATCTGATGTGTCTTTGTCTGTGTCCCGTCCAGCTTGGGGGAAGGGCTTCTGTCTCTCAAAGTTTGATGAGATTACCTCTAGGTCCCAAGTTGGAGGCTGAAAGGAGCTGGGTGGGGCAATGCAGGTCTCTGCCTGGGCCTGGGACAGAGAAAATGACTCTGGCTGGCTTTCCTCACCAGTAGTGGGGCTCCTCTCCAGTGCTCCCCATCTTCTCTCTCTGCAGATGGGATCCAGGGCTGCAGCTGCTTTGCTGTCACAGGTGATGGTGTGGGCCGCGTGCCAGGCAATGACAATCAGCTGTATTCAGCGGGCTTTTCTCAGGAGAGTCCCGAGAACAGCAGATGATCCTGTGTACTGTCGGCTCTGATTTCAGGGCAGTGGTGGGTTGCAGTCACCGCCGAACAAGAGCCCCAGCTGCATGAACCTGAGTCTCCCCTCAGACAGACTTTCACTCACCCACTGGCACACACCCACTCACGCAGAAAGTCTTTATGGAAACTCACTTTTGTGGAGACTGTCACAGTCTGACATGTCTCTTTGCTGGAAACCCCCTCCCTCTTTTAATTGGCAGGCTGCCTAATTTTGCTCTATTATTTTTACTACACACACACACACACACACACACACACACACACACACACACACATACGTGTGTACAGCTAATGCTCAGCTACCAACTGGAACCTATAACTTCCTAATCTATTCTATACCCAGACCCATGTCTCAGCTCCCAGGTAATAATTCTGCCTGCTTGTGGTATGTCACATCTTGAGGTCTCTTGGTGGCCTAAGATGCAACCTGTCTCATATAGAACTATTAGTTTGTCTCCCACGCATTTTCATTCTCTTATAGCCTGTCTTGGCAAGTTGTATCACCACTGATCTGGCTCCTCAAAGCAGATTCCGGGTGCCATTGTTCACAATAAATAGACACTAACTCCTGGACATTCTACTGCCTACAACTCCCTGAAACCTGCTACTCATCTCACTCCACTTCCAGGATCGCCAACACTGTGTCACCCCTAGTTCTGCACAAGGCCATTGCTCTCTTTCTCAGACACAGTACCGTCTGTGCCATTCAGCTGCCAAACATGCTTTAATAGCTCCCTGTCACCTACAGAATAATGTCCAAACTACTCGTATATCATAAAAATTTTCATAATCACCCCCTGTTCACTTTTCCTGCCTTGTGTCCCATCACTCTCCCATGAGTGCCACCCACTCCACTGTAGCTGTATTTTATTGGCCATACCATGATCAGTCCTTTGCATGTGTTTTCTTCTACTTGGAACATTCTCTCCATACCTCTCCACCCAAACCTGACTTATCCAGCTCTTCACTCCATATAAAATTCTGATCACTCATCATGACGCAGTCCCAGCATCATCTCCTCTCTGATGTCTTCCCTGATCCCTTTCCCTTCGGGCAGAAAGAAGAGTCTCTTCCCATGGTGGTACAATGGCACTGAATTTTGGACTGAAAGCAGAGTCCATTGTGAAAACTAAGCACAGTGCTTAGCTTTCACTTTTAGTAAATCTCTTTTTTGTTTGTTTTTTTTTCAAGAATGGGTTGGTAAGTTAGTAACAAAGTGAATGCATGAATGAGACAAACTGATTTCAGGGTTCTACCTACCAAAGTGTTGCTCAGTCAGTGTGATATAAATGAGAAAAGATCTTCTGAAAGGAAAGCAATTCGCTTCAGAGACAGATGACTTCTCTGAACTTAATTATATTTCTTTTTCAATTAGAATTGTCTTAACTAATCCTCCAGCAATTCTGTAGCTAGGTTACTTGTAACTCAGAAGGGAATATGTCATTTAACTTATGCTCAACACTGTGTAATTAAGCAGCAGCTTCCGTGTGTGTTATTTCCCATGTACACCAGTTAGGATACTTCTTTTTTAAAGAAATGAAACTGAACCAGTGGGTTGGGAGAGCTGCAGGATTGTGAACCATTCATCTATTCCAGCAAAAGGAAGCAGTAAAATGTGTTGGTTAGAGCAGCATTTTTCAGTCTATGAATCTCAATTCGTAAGTAAGTTGCTATATCACTTTAGGGCATTTCATCTAGCATTTTTAAATGAAATAAAATAGAATAAAATCAAAACACCAAAGTATAGTGAATAGAGTAAATGTTAAGTATTAATTTGTGAATCTTTCATTTCAGATGTGTGTGTAGGAAAGGGGAACCCAAGAACCTGGAATTTTCTTTTGGAGGGTGGGCCCCTTGTAGTACAGGCTTCCACCGCTTGGTAAGTGTTCTGGGAATCCATCAGAATCAGTGTACCAGCCAGAGTTGCTGTGAGAGGCTGCGCTGGGCTTCAGTGAATTTTTTTTTTTTTTTTTTGAGATTCTTTCAACACATCTGCCCATTTCATGATGGGTGACTTTCGAGCTCACCTGCCACACCACAGCTGAATGTTCAGCAGTTTTTGACCAAGAATGGCATGACTCCTGTGCCCCATCCTCCCTATTCACCTGATCTCACCCAGAGTGACATGAAAAAAGGAAAATATTTTGCCGATGTGGAAGAGGTGAAACAAAAAACAGCAGAAGCACTAAAAGGCCTCAAAATTGATGAGCTCAAAAGCTGTTCCGTGTAGTGGAAAAAGCATCTTGCTAGGTGTATTGCATCAAATGGAGAGTACTTTGAAGGTGACCAAAGTTTAAACATGTAAGAATAAATACACAATTTTTAATAAATAAATTCCAGGGGTTTTGAGGTTCCCCCTCATATGGTATTTGTTGTGGGCTGTGGTGCAATATTTTTTACTATGTGTCATGATCAAGAACAGTGTTTTAGAGCATTTATCAAATTTTATTAATTGTTAACTCTGCTGCCAACCTCTGTGTAAATTTGGACAATTGTTTAACCTCTCTAAATCTTAGTTTTTTCCTTCTATAAAATGTAAATAATAATTTTCACTTCTTAGCATTATTATGAGGATTAAATCATTTAGAACATGTAAAGTATTTAGAACTTTGTGAATGCTTGTCATAAAGTATTATATGGGTTTTAATATTGTATGATTATATTTATATGAGAATTATATTGATAGGGATATCACTATTAGGGTCTACAATTAAGAACTTGGACTTGAACTACAAATCTCATAAAGAAGAGAAAATAGATTTGCTATAATGCCGGTTCATAGATATATGAGTCCAATATGAGAAATATGGAATGATGCTGCTAATGTGTTGAGTTCACTAATCCAGTTCAGTAGACGTTTATTGAGCATCTGCTGCACAGTTTCTGTACTTTAGGAAATTAGAATCTATGTTTCCCACTCTTGCTAACAAAAAGGCACTAGATATAGCCTGGACCAGAATACCAAGTTGTGAGGTTATGGCCCTTGCCCATGAGTACTAAAAGGCAATATATAATAAATACTATGTGAAATGTATAAATAGTGTCACAAGGGAGCAAAGAAAATAACTTCTCAGGCCAGGCACTGGGGCTCCCTCACACCTGTAATCCCAGCACGTTAGGAGGCTGAGGTGGTAGGATCACTGGAAGCTAGCAGTTTGAGAAAATAATTTCTGGCTAAAGACATCATCAGAGAGTATGGGGGGTGGGGGGCGTGGATGGAGGGTAACAAAGGCAGTTCCATCAGAGAGAAAACTTGAAGAATGGGTACTATTTAAATGAGAGAAGACAGGAGAAAAGGTATCCTGGACAAGGAAGGACACACTAGATGGTATGGAACCAGGAGATTGCAATGCTTCTTTAAAGAAGGAGCATAGTCTATCATGAGGACTGTAGGAGTTAAGACAAAAACAGAGCAAACTGGGTTTTATGCCTATGTCTTTGTTGTCACTAGCAAATGTATCTTCTCCAAAATTTTGTTTTACAGCATCTGAGCACTGTCTCCCATCCTTTCCGCTCAACTTCTCTTCTTCTACTACTACTGCATAGTGCTTTGACCTAGAGTAGCCTTGCAGTCCACTGAACCTGCCACTTCTCCCACCCTCTGTTACTCTCATACATCTTCACTCTACTGCCTCTGACCAAGCAGCGGCATCAGACTCACTCTCTCATAAACATCATTAACTCCTTTGCCCTCTTCTCTCTCCAGGGAACTAGCCAAGCAGAGCCTGCTCTGTGCCTGCTCCCTAATTGGTAAACTCTGAAGAAATTCATAAGCACAAATTCTCAATGCTGCTCAATGTCGATGAAGAGCAATTCTATAACGCTTCCATAGTCTTTCAACTCTCTCAGTCTCCAAAACTACTGTTTCACATAGTCCTTGGAGCCCAGTTCAAATAATTGTTCTGTTACATACTAGCTGTGTGAATTTAATCTCAAGGTGCCTCAGTTTCCTCATATGCAAAATGGGGAGCCACCAAATAGGATCGCTATGATAATTGAGTTAGTATGTAAAGCATTTGCATACTGTCTAGAGCATAGTAAGCTCTATCCAAATATTTGTTATAATTATTGCTCTTCTCTCCCCTTAAAGTTTCTATATGCTTTTCTCTTTCTCTTTTCACTTAATTATTGACCTTACCTCATACTTTATTTGGGAATAAAAACAAATGGAGTCAGGTGTAGTCCCAGCTACTTAGGAAACTGAAATGGAAGGATCGCTTGAGCCCAGGAATTCAAGGCCTGCCTGAGCAACATAGTAGACCCCTGTCTGTAAAAATATATATATAATTTAAAATTATATAAATGAATAAATAAATATAAATATATATATATGACACTGGAAGACAGAGGAATAGGAAGCACTGTGAGTATGTCTCCCATCTAGACAATAATGCATTTGCAGAATCTTTCTGATGAAACTGTCTTGGAATGCTGGAATCCTTTGAAGGCTTGTAACTTCCAGAAGAAGACTTGCATAGTAAATTGAGATTAATACAATCCATTTCAGTTCTTAGCATGGCAGCAATTACCCATCTCCCACCCCCAAGCACCGTGGTAGGTAACTGTGCACATGTGCTCCTGGAGCAGCTTGCATACATCTTACAGGAGCAGCTTGCATACAGCTTACAGAAGTACTCTGTCCTTTAAATACTGGCCATCTATTCTCTTACCATTGATTGCTCCTTCTCATCAAAAAGGTGCAGACAAAGAGGTGGGTGGATTTTTTTAGCCTCCCCCTATTGTAAGTTCTCCCTCCTCTGGCTGAAATGACTTCCAGGGAATTTAAAGAGCTAGAAGCTTTTCCTTCTTAATTTTTTTCCTTTTTTCCCTTTGGGAGCCAGGCATTAAACTCTAAAGCATTTAAAAAAGTTACAGGGAAATTTAGAAAGTGACCATGAATACCTAGAAAAGGTACAGGCCCAGAAAAGACCTGAAAAGACCTTAAGTTTACAAGCTGATCCTTGACACAGAGACAACTTATGACAATAAAAAAATAAAAATAAAAACAATAACAAAAAAGCAGCAGACCCCGGGGAGGAAGAAGAATATAAATTCTGGAGTTAACATATTAAGTTCAAATGTCCAGCTTTCAAAAGAAAACATCACAAGGCATACAAACAAACAAACAAAAAAACAGGGAAGTATGGCCCAAAGGGAAAAAAATAAATCAACAGAAATAGTCCCTGAAAAAAATCTGATGGCAAATCTACTAGTCAAATAATTTTTTTAAACTATCTTTTTCTTTTTTTTTTTTGAGTTGTAGTCTCACTCTTTGTTGCCCAGGCTGGAGTGCAGTGGCACGCTCATGGCCACCACAGCCTCTACCTGCTGGGCTCCAGTGATCCTTCTACCTCAGCCTTCCAAGTAGCTAGAACTACAGATGCATACCACCATGCCTGGCTAGTTTTTGTGATTTATTGTAGAGATGAGGTCTCACCAAGTTGCCCAGGCTGGACTTGAAACCCCAGGCTCAGGAAATCCTCTTGCCTTGACCTCCCAAAGTGCTGGGATTACAGGCTGAACCACCATACCTGACCAAAAACTATCTTAAAGATGTTCAAAGAACTAAAAGAAGAAATGAAGAAAGTAAAAAAAATAAGAATTTATAGACAAAATATTAATAAAGATAGAAAACCTAAAGAAACAAATTCTGTAACTGAAAATAACAGTAACTGAAATGAAAACTCTACAAGAGAGATTCAAAGTCAGGTCTGAGCCGGCAGAAGAAAGAATCAGCAAACTTGAAGTAGGATAATGGAAATTATCAAGTCTAGGAAACAAAAAGAAAAGAGATTGAAGAAAATTGAATAGGGCCTAGGAGATCTGTGGAACACCATCAAGTGGACCAACATACACATTGTGAGAGATCCAGAAGAAGAAGAATAGAAGAAAAGGTATGAGAAAATATGTGGAGAAATAATGGCTGACAACTTCTTAAATTTGATAAAAGCATAAATATAAACATTCAAGAATCTCAATAAGCTTCAAGCAAGATGAATTTAAAGAGATTCACCTGAGACACATTACAATTCAACTGTCAAAAGCCAAAAACAAAGAGAACATATTGAAAGCAGCAAGAGAGAAGCAATTTGTCACAAACTAGGGATTCTTGTGATTATCAGTAGAGTTCTCATCAGAAACTTTAGAGGCCAGACAGCAGTAGGCTGATATTTTCAAAGCACTGAAAGAAGAAAAAAAAAATCTGTCACTAAGAATCCTATAGCTGGCAAACTGTCCTTCAGAAATAAGGAAGAAATTAAGACAGTCCCAGAAAAACAAAAGCTGAGTTTGTTATCTCTAGATCTGCCCTGTAAGAAGGCAGTCCTACAGAGTAAAATGGGTGGGCACTAGACAGTAAATTGAAGCCATATAAAGAAATAAAGATCTCAGTAATGGTAAATACGTGAGCAATTATAAAACAAAGTGTTCTTGTAACAATGGTTTGTAATGACACTTTTTGTTTCCTAGAATAATAGCAACCAATGCTTTAAAAAACATATAATAACTTATCTAAAAGCTAATGTTATTGCAAACTTTGTTTGTAATCCTGCATTATGTTTTCTACATAATTGAATAGACTAATGAATTCAAACTAATTATTTAACATAATATAATTATGTTTTGGAACATACAATATGTGTTGTATAAAATCTTAGTGGCATCAACAGCTGAAAGAGGTCGATCTAGAGCTATAAAACAGGCTTTGTATGTTATTGAAATTACTAAATTTGAATTAGAGTATTAAAACTTTATGTTGTTAAATGTATTCCCCATGATAGTCACAAATAATATAACTATAGAATATACACAAAAGGAAATGGGAAAGAAATTTAAACACTTAACTGCAAAAAAATCAACTAAACACAAAATAAGACAGTAATGCAGAAATTAAGGGACAAAAATCTATAAGGCACATAGAAAACAAATAGCAAAATGACAGAAATAAGTGTTCCATTTTTAGTAATTACTTTGAATGTCAATGAACTAAACTATCAAATCACAGAAATTGACAGAATAGATAAAGGCACAAGGTCCAACTGTACACTGTCTCCAAGAGAATCACTTCAGATTCAGATACAAATAGATTGAAACTGAAAGGATGGAAAAAGATACTCCATGCAAATAGTAGCCAAAAGAAAGCAGGGGTGGCTATTTAATATCAGAATAAATAGACTGTAAATCACAAAAAGAGTTACAAGGGACAAAGAACATTACATACTAATAAACATTTCAATACAGTAAGAATATACAAAATTATAAACATTTATGCACATTATAACAAACTGTAAATATATTTGAAGCACAAACTGACAGAATTGAAGAAAGATATAGTCAGTTTTACTATAATAGTTGGAAAAGTTAATACTTCCCTCTGAATAATGGATAGAACAAGCAGACAAAAGAAAGTAAAAAAAAAATAGATGACTTAAGGCACAAAACCAACTAGATCTAACGGACATATATGTAAACCTAAATGTAAAGAACTAAAACAATAAAATTCTTAGGAGAAAATATAAGAGAAAAACTTCACATTTTTGGATTTGGCAAAGATTTCTTGGATATAAAACCAAAGACACAGGCAGCAATAGGAAAAAAATAGACATATTGAACTTCATGAAAATTTTAAAAGTTTGCACATCAAGACACAATCAAAATGACGGAGGTAATAAATGTATTTAGGGTAGGGAACATATTAGAAATCTCTGTAACTTCCTTTTGATTTTGCTGTGTGCCTAAAACTTCTCTACAAAAAAAAATTTTTTTAAACATCAGAGTAAAAAGACACTACCAGAAGAGTAAAATAGCAACCTACAAAATGGGAGAAAGTATTTACAAATCACATATCCAGCAAGAGATTAATATCCAGTGCATACAGAGAACTCCTAAAACTCAACAATGACAACAACAAAAACAAAACAACCAACCAAATTCAAAAATGGCCAAGGAACCTTTTAAAAATTATTTATCTATTTATTTTATTTTATTTTATTTTATATTCATGGGATACACATGAGTGTTTGTTACATGGACATAGTGTGTAGTGATGGGGATTGCGTCTCAGGTGGCCCATTCCCCAGATAGTGAACCTTGTACCCCATAGGTAGTTTCTGAATTCTAACACCCCTCCCCTCCCCCTTATTAGTGCCCCCAGTGTCTCTTATTTCCATCTGTGTAAAAAAAAAAATGGTCAAAGACCTTGAATAGATGTCTCTTTAAGGAAGATATATAAATAGCCAATAAGCACATAAAAAGAGGCTCACTGTCACTAAGCCTTAGGGAAATACAAATCAAAACTAGGATGAGATACTACCTCAAACCCGTTAGGATGGCTACTATCAAAAAAAAAGAGGAGGAGGAGGAGGAGAAGGAAAAGAAAGATGGAGCAAGGATGAGAAATTGAAACCCTTGTTCACTGTTGGAGGGAATATAAAATGGTACAGCCATTGTGGAAAATTAAAAGTAGAATTATCGTGTGCTCCAACAATTCCACTTCTGGGTATTTATCCAAACGAATTAAAAGCAGAATCTTGACGAGATGTCTGCATACCCATATTATGAAAGCGTTTTTCACAATGACTAAAATGTGAAAATCACTCAAATGTCCATCAACAAATAGATGAATAAGCAAAATGTGGTATATGCATATGATGGAATATTACTTAGCCTTAACGGAAGAAAATTCTGCATTATGCTACAGTATGGATGAATCTTGAGGACATGTATGCTAAGGAAATAAACCAGTAACATAAAGATAAGTTCTGTATGTATCCTCTTGAATGTGTTAAATACTACTAAAATGTACAGTTAAAAATGGGTAAGGTGGTAAATTTTGTTATGTGCATTTTACCACAATAAAAAAATACTGAAGAAAAAAAAAACAGTTGGACAGCAACTCCATCTTTCTTCTGCCAAAGTCTACCATCCTTCTGGTATTGGGATCCATGCCTTCATATTCTCTCCCTGCAATTATCCAAAGCCAATTCTTCCCTTGTGCTTTGGGCTCATCTGCTCTCACCTTCAAGGACTTCAGTCTTGCAACTCTTCTCCTCAATTTTTGCATTAACTACTTCTCTCCTCTCCACTGAACCACACAATTGATCATTTTCTCCATCTGAAAATAATTTATTTTCTTGACTTCTACTGTACCTCACTCTCCTGATCTCCCTCATTGGTCACCTCTTCACAGACAACTATGTCAACTCTTTTGCTTGAATTCAACTCAAAATATTGACAAGCTAAAGACCCAGGTTCCCTTCTCTGTTCTATCTAGACATTCTTCCCAGGTGACCTCACTGAGTCTCATGGTGTTAACTATATTCTAGGATCTACTTTATTCTAAAGCTTTATGGCTATTCTGAACTTTTTCTGAACTTACACACTTACATTCAAATATTTACATTTATTTATAATGCTCACCTTTAAATATTTACATTCGCCTTTCTACTTGGAGATGTAAGAATTATCTAAAACCTAATATGATAGGAAGACAACTGCAGATAACCCATCCTCAGCACCCTGCTACTTTTTAAACCCTCCCTTCTCAATTAGTAGCATCTAGTTTCTCATGCCAAAAGTCTACAAAGTAGCCCCGATTTCTCTTTATCCTTCACCACAATATGTAAAACATCATCAAATTCTATCAGGTCCATCATCAAAATATATTCCAAATCAACTCACTCCCCTCCATCCCTGCTATCTGCACCCTAATATGTCAGTTTCATTCTTACACTTTTTCCCTGCTTACAGTTTATTCCCCATAGAGTATCCAAAATTATTTTTAAATGAAAAAAATCAAATTATGTCACACCCCTTTAAAAACTCGTCTAACTGTTTTCCATCATTTTTATAACACTTGGAATAGCATATACACTAAGTCCTTAACCTGGCTCACAGATTCCTAAGTGATCGGGCCCCTGCCTTCTCCTCCAGCCTCACCTGAGACCACTCTTCCCCTGCTCTGATATTCTAGCCACACCAGTTTTCCTTTTGTTCCTCGCACTTTAGAGCTCAGGGTCACTTTTGTCTTCACGGCTCCTCTGCCTGGGATGATGCTTCAGCAATCAGCACAGGGCTGATTCTTTCTTGTCCTTCAAATCTCGGCTTAAATGCCACATCTTCGACGAGGCAGTCGATGGCCACATCTAAAGTAGGCATTAGTCACTCTATCATTTCACTTTATTTTAATCCTCTGCATAGCACTTAACTCTAATGTATTCATTTTTTAGTGATTATCCTCCTCTCCCCGCCCCACTAGAGAGTGAGCTCTGTGCAAACTCTTCTGACTATTCAAGGCTCATTCTACCATCTGGAGCCACCACTGGCATATTCCAGGGATCAAGTACATTCCTTACTGAATGAGAGATATGCTAAGATGGATTTGGGGCCTCGTCATTGAAGCTATGAAAGGTCAGTGATATGGTGAAAAGAGTGTCATTCTTCCACTCCCTCAAAATGCCAGCCTCATATCAACAGACCACACCCAGAACTCCAAGCCTTTATCCCCCTGCATAGCCTCCCTTCTCTTCCAACACATCTCACCTAGACTGTTTCAATTGCCTTCTCATGACACTCCCTGCCCTCTCTCTTTCCCTGATCCAATTCATTCTACATACTACCATCAGTCATCTTAAAATTCTGCTGTCACCATATTGTCTTCCTGCTCCAAACCTTCATAGATTTTCCACAGCTTACAGAATAAAGTTCAAAATCCTCAGCCTGAACCAAAGAATCTTTTACAATGACAATGAAACCTGCCTCTGGATATAAAAACAAATACTAAATGTCTCTAGTCTAGCAGCTGGGACACTCCAAGATGAGTTATTCCTCCCTTTCACTTGTAACTCAAGAGATCTCTTAAAGATTATGGCTGAAAATTTAATTCCAAATGTCCCCAGAGTAGCAGTCACTGTCCCCCAGCCTAGAACACCTGAGCAAGGCTCCACAGTATCTCGACAGGTAACTGAGCTGAAGCCAAGTGCATGTCAAGATGATTTTAAGAGTTCTTCAAACACAAGATTTTTCCAAAATCGGTTTGAAGTGTTTATCAAGGCTCTATGATCATTTCCTTGGTATAAGGCTTTGGCAGTTTGAGAAGGGTACTCTAGTATGTCTACTCTGCTCCTTGCTTTCTTTTGATTCAAATAAATCTGGACCAGTGATTCCCAATCCTAAATGCACATTAGAATAAGATGAGGCACTTTGGAAAGAAAACCAGTGCTGGAGTACCACTGCAATTGAATTGACTCAGTATCTCCAAGCTGGGGCCCAAGCATTAGGGTTTTATGACCACCCTAAATCTATGACCCACCACTCAAGACTAAAATAGAATGAACTTGCAGGAAGGAAGACTTCAGGGTGTCCTAACACTTTTTAAAACATCAAGTTTTTAAAATAAATGGGTTGGGGGGAGGGTGGGAGCAGAGAGAGGCAGTGGGGATGGAGAGGAGATTAAAATAATTAAAATAGTAGCTAATATATGATCCCAGTCACTGCTCAAAGTACACTGACTTACTTGTCTTCACAGCAGTTCTACAAGAAAAGTATTATTGCTTATCCCCATTTTATAGATGTAGACTCAGAGGCATAGTGAGAAGGTTAATTGCCCAAGGTTGACAAGGTAAAGTTGAGATTTGAACACTGAAATTTTGACTCCAGAACATATTATTAGCTCTCACTAGTAGCAGCAACAGCAATCACTTACATCACCTTACTGAATACAAGGCACTGTTCTAAGCACTATAATAAGTACACATATTAACTCATTTAATCTTCATAAGAATCTTGTGAGAACTATTAGTATAATACCTCCAGTTTACAAATAAGGATTAATGTTATTTGGATGTTTGTCCCTTCCAAGTCTCACGTTGAAATGTGATGCCCAGTGGGTTTTTTTTTTTTAAGATATGGGGTACAATTCAGGGTTAGGTATACAATTGTTCATTATGCAGTAACCTTGTTAATGAGGTGTGCCCCCCTCCCCAGGGAGATTCCCACTACTGCTAATCCCACTTCCCTGCCCCACTCCCAGCAGTTTCCCACGATTGCCAATCATACTCTTCTAGTATTATGATAATTGTTCAAGGTTCACTTACAAGTGAGAACATGTGATGCTCCATTCTTTGTTTCTGTGAAAGATCACTCAATATTATAGATTCTAAGTCCATCCAGGTTGCTGCGAAGTTCATGATTTTGTTCTTCTTCATGGCTGCATAATATCCCACTGTGTATATGTACCAGTCCTCTTTTGATGAACGCCCAGTGTTTGACATGGTCTAGTGGAAGGTGTTTGGGTCACAGGGGCAGATCCCTCATGAATGACTTGGTACCCTCCCTGTGGTAATGAGTGAGTTCTCCATAATTTGGCACCCTCCTCCCTCTTCCTTGCTCCCTCTTTCACCATGTGACATGTTTGCTCCCCATTCCCCTTCCACCATGAGTAGAAGCTTCCTGAGGCCTCACCAGAAGGAGATGCTGGCTCCGTGCTTCCTATACAGCCTGCAGAACCATGAGTCAAACAAACCTCTTTTCTTTATAAATTACCCAGCCTCGGGGATTCCTTTATAGGACTGCAAAATGGACAAATATAAGGACACAGGAGCACTAACAGGTAAAGTGACTCAGCCAAGCACTCTGCCAGCAATGGGAAACTGGGAAACTTTGAGGTCTTTCTAGAGTTTAACTCTTCAGCTGTCCTCTTGGACATAGGCATGCACACTCACCGTTTGCCAAGTCTCAAGAAAATACTTGACAGATTCTTGGGACTACTGCATTTATCATTTTTTTCCCAAAAATTGTAAAAGCCTGAACACCTGCTCATGAAGGTGATAGGGACACTTGACCAGTAGTACACAGGCGTAAAGAGGATGAGGGGTCCTTCAGCCCCTCATAGAAGCACTTTCCTAGGAGGGAATTCTGAACTCCATCCCTCTACAAGGTGCCAGGCCACACATGCTTTAGGCAAAGATCCCAGGCCCTCACCAAGACCCCTCCAGTGGTTCCTTGGTCCCACCCTATCCCGGGTGCAGAGTCCTTGTATGCTATTAGGACAGGTTGCTTATAATGCTCATCAGAGTTCCCTTCCGCCATTAATATGCCATCTTGAAATCCCTATTATAAAACTGCTCAAATGTATGGAAAATCTGAATTTTAAAATGTCCATCCTATGTTCACCAGAAGCCTACTTTCTATCCATCTGTTCAATGGACTCACTGTTGAATTGTCAACTGATGCTAATGAGTGAATGTGCTATTCTTCCCAGGTGTCACAATAGTTCCTTCATAAGTGTGACTTTGGAGGAAAGATGGGCATTAATGATAATGCCCATCTTGGCCAAGAAGAAAAGCTCATATTCAGGTGTGTAGGCACGAGGGAGCCATTGCCAATTTTGAGCGGATGAGAGGCATGGGACCTACTTTAGAAAATCAATCTGGCAGTGATATGTAGAATGAATTGGAGCAGAGAAAGGAACAGTTGGTTGGAACATGGTGCTGTGAAGCCAAGGGTTTGGGAACGTTGGCACAGAACATGTGGATTCATCAGCACAAACCATTCTCGCTGCTAAAAAGCTGGTCAAAGAGCACATCTAACCGATGATGGATTTGTATTAGGAGCACAGCACTTAAAATATGTGTCTACCCTGAGCTGCTTTTATCTTCAGATTCCATATTAGGAAAAAGCTTCCATATATCTATCATTACTGAGTTAGTGGCCTCCTTGGTACATTAAATCTTCTATTTTCAGACCTGAATGTCCTAGGCAAGTAACTCCATTTCATAGGGATGAAGATGCTATTTCATCTCTCTCTATGTGATGCAGGATTGGATCCAGGCAGAACTTTCTGCAGAACCCTTCTTTTACCACTTCTCCTATTCTTCAGCCCTTCCCTCTCCTTAGTCACCTTATGCATCTCTGACCCCAATGCAGGGCATTCCCAAGAGAAAGAGGACCATGCTCTCTCTCCCTGCCCATTCCCCTCTATCAAGGCTGACATCCCCCCATGTCAACTCAAGCATTTTCTATGGTGACATGAGGCTATACTTTGAGCTCTGACCCTAGTACAGTGACCAACAAATAACTTCAAGGAGCAAATAACTTCAAGAGCAAAAAATAAAATATTTCTTTTGTTATGTTTATGAGTCACTGTGACTACCGGAATCTTTAGCTCTGCAGAATTCTGCATTTCTAGCTTTTTGTTTCTAAACTTGAATACAGGCACGCTAGACTAATATGTTCTGGTTCATGAGCTTCTGACCTCACAGAGACTTAAGAGAGAGAACAGAAATCAGGAGGTCCTGCTCCTCTGAGAGGGGCTTTTCTGACCCCTTAGCCAAGTCTTGCCAGGATCGATAATTCCCACCATCTCGGCTGCCTGAATACGGTGTGAATCATGCCCGTTGCCCCAGGGACGTGTGATTCTGGGTCCCGTGGCTCCTTGTATTCTTCCTCAGCCACACAAGGGTGGGAAGACATCAGTCAAGCCCTGCCAAGTCGTGGCTATAGAATTGGCAGAGAAAGCAGGCTATGTTACTATTGACAGTTTGGGAAACCCAGGTTTTTTTTTAATAATTCAGAAAAAATGCTGACTCTCCATTCAGACTGCAACCTCCCTTTCACTATTACCCCAAGAGCAACAAATTGGTTTTCAAAATTTTCCCTCTGTCAACTGCTCACCTCAAGCAGGGCTGTGAGAGTCACCTCTTTCTTCCTTCACTCTTTTCCTGTCTTTCTTGCGAATTATTTTTATGTTTTTATTCTTGTTGCGTATCACCCTGTCTCTCTTACTTTCTTTAACTTTCTGACTTCTCACCCTCAAACAAAACAAAATATTCTGTTCCTTTTAGAGTATTCACTGTCTCTGCAAACAGCAACAGAATTTACCTAGAAACCCAGTGCAAAACTCTGGAGGTTATTGTAAACCCATGATGGTCAAACTTGGGCTTCCATCAGAATCATCTGTAAGGCTTGTGAACACACAGATTGCTGGGTCCCAGCCTCAGAGTTTCTGATTCAATCACTGGTTCAGAAGGCCTGGGATGGCCCCAAAACTTGTGTTTTTAACAAGTTCCCAGATGATGCTGATGCTGCCAGTCCAGCTGTCATACTTTGAGAACTCTGTTCTAGAAACCTCCTCTTCTCCCCTTTCTTCCCATATCACAAATAATTGACCAGGTCCCACTGACGTATGTCTCCACATGGGTCTGTCTCCTCCCTAGCCCCCACTGTCCTAGTGCAAGCCGTTGCCATTCATTCTTAAACTATTATAATCACCCGCAAGCTGCACCTCTGCACCTCTCCAGCCTTTTCCCTTCAGTATCCACTGCTAGTGAAATGATTGCTCTAAAACATAGTTCAGATCCCATTTGTCCCTTATGAAGTCATGCTTCAGTGGCTCCTGTGCTACCAACAAAACACTGTCCAGCTTCTTCCATGCCTCAGGCAATGCCCCATGCAAATGGTCCTGTCTACCTCTCCATCCTCATTTCCAACATTCCCTGTACTAACCCAGTGCTAGACACCTCCAGCACATACCATGCATTTTCTCATTCTCTTGGATGCTGTCATTTTTTTTTTCTAGACCTGTCTTTCTATCTGTACATCTTAGCTATCAGCTCAGGCTTCCATTGTCCAGACCTCTTTTATAGCCCTCATGGTGACCTCAGTGACCCCATAGCACTTTCCTAGGTTCCCCAAACACATCTCTACACTATTTCTGAGCATATCATATTAAGATTTTCTGTTTGTGTGTCCTCTTGCAACAGGAAATTTATGGAGTTTCATCTCCATCACCCTAGTTCGATGAAAACTTGCTGAACTAAATTTTGTCCCCAAAATTCCTTCCCTACTTTTCCTTTTACTGGGCCCTGCCCTGCTCTTCCCCTTTACCCATGCCTTTCTTGATCTTCACAGAAGAGATCAAAGATCTCAGAAGGGCCAGTGATGGCTGCGATTCAATCTACTGGTGGCATCCCTTGGTCACTCTGTGAAGCCTAGTTATATTTTTTCATGTATCCTTAATAAAACAACAGCTCTATTTTGCACAAAATCAGCCTTTATCTTCAAAGAGTTTGGGGAGCTTTGCAGCTCTGACTCTGAGATCCTAAGTGGAACCCTGTGTAGTGAGGAGATGCCAAAAAGAGATTAAGGTGGCACATTGAAAGGCCAAAACCCAAATAAAATACATTTCTTTTGCTGTGTTTATGAGTCACTGTGGCTGCAGGAATCTTCAGCTCTGCAGAATTCTGTATTTCTAGTGTTTCATTTCTAAACTTGAATAAATCCAAGCTAGGCTAGTGTGTTCTCCTTCGTGAGCTTCTGACCTCAGAGAGACTGGGTAGAGATAACAGAAATCAGGCACAATTCTGAATGACCAAATGTTTCCTTTGCCTCCTCTCCCTTGGTTCTTTTTGTTTTAGCTTTCTGGATAGAAAATTGCATGCTCAGAGGAAGAGGCCCATAACTTCTTAGTCATCTATATGGTATTAAGAGATGAAAACTTTGGTGCCAAAAACATGAGTGGGGGCCAGGCTCGAAGTCTCAACCTGTAATCCCAGCACTTTGGGAGACCAAGGCGAGTGGATTGCCTGAGCCTGCGGGTTCAAGACCAGCCTGGGCAACTTGGTGAGACCTCATCTCTACAATAAATAAAAAAGTAGCTAGGCGTGGTAAATTTGTAAAGAAAACTGGGCATGGTGGCTCAGCCTGTAATCCCAGCACTTTGGAAGGCCGAGGAAGTGGATTGCCTGTGCCTGCAAATTCAAGACCAGCCTGGGCAACTTGGTGAGACCTCATCTCTACAATAAATAAATAAATAAATTAGCCGGACTTGATACCATGTGCCTTTAGTTCTGGCTACTTGGAAGGCTGAGGCGGAAGGATCGCCAGAGCCCAGCTGGCCAATGCGGGGATGGCCATGAACATGCCACTGCACTCCAGCCTGGATGACAGAGTGAGACTCCAATTCAAAAAAAAAAAAATGTGAGTGGGAGAAATTGTCAAGATTGGGTAAAGGCTAATGTAATATCTGAGAGTAAACTTTTGAAGGAGGCAAGATGAATAAATTTTGGAAATTAATCAAACAACCGACAGTGTTTCACTGAATTATTTTATGTGTTCAATATACACTGGGTACATTCTCCTACAGGCATATGCAAATGCATAAGCCTTGCATATTAAGTAGGAGACCATGGGGATGAGGAGTACTTTAGGTGTATAAGATGTTATTATTTTCATTAGTATTATTATTGCAAACTTGAACATTCTCTACTGGAATCATTATTTGCTTGGGGAAATTTGCTGAGTTTGGCAATTTTCCACTTTCATTATGAATTTCTCTTTGTTGAGCAGCAGGGCCTCCAGAAGGGAGAAGGGTAAGTAATGCAGACAACTGACTGGAAAAGAATCCTGTTTATCATTGGAGTTTCTTTGGCCTCAATGTTGAATCTTTTGGCCATTAATTGCCTGAGTCACCTGTCCCACATCTTCCATTTCTGAGAAATAGTTACTATTTTCCTCACTAGGTTGTCTGATATTGGGAGAATAACAGGTGCAAATGCCCAGGAATTCTTGCCAGTGGGAACTGCCTTGATCTATAGGCATCAGATACAAGAGAAGCCCTGGGTTCTTTGTTCTAACAGGTTGTGGAATGACTGTGGGTGCTGCCTTGAAATGCTGATAGAAGCTTAATTCAAGGTGTGACATGGAGCCTGCCTAACCGGTGCAGTGACTTTCTCCAGTATGTTTTTTTTGTTTGTTTTTTGTTTTGAGTTGGAGTCTCTGTCGCCCAGATTGGAGTGCAGTGGCCGCTCCCAGCCACTGCAGCCTCTACCCACTGGGCTCCAGCGATCCTTCTGCCTCAGCCTCCTGAGTAGCCGGAATTACAGGCACGCGCTACCACGCCCAGCTGAGTTTTTGATTTATTATAGAGATGAGATCTCACCAAGTTGCCCAGGCGGGTCTCGAACCCGCAGGCTCAGGCAATCCACTCACCTCAGCCTCCCAAAGGCGCGGGATTACAGGCTGAGCCACCGAGTCCAGCTTCCAGTATGTTTTTAAGAGAACCTGGGTCACAGCATTCTTAGGAAGCTAAGGCAGGAGGATTGCTTGAGCCTAGGATTTCAAGGCCAGCCTGTGCAACACAGAGAGACCTCACCTCTACAAAAAATATCAAAAACTTACCTGGGTATGGTGGCTCATGCCTGTAATCCCAGCTACTCAGAAGGCTGAGGCAGGAGGGAAGTGCTTGAGCCCAGGAGTTCAAGACCAGCCTGGGTAACATAGCAAGACTTCATCTCTACCAAAAAAAAAAAAATTAGCCAAGCAAGGTGGCAAACACCTATAGTCCCAGGTACCCAGGAGGAGTACTCAGATACTCAGGTGGAGGAATCACCTGTGCCCAGGAGGTCAAGGCTGTTGAGAGCTGTGGGATACTCCAGCCTGGGTGACAGAGGGAGGCCCTGACTTAAAAAAAATAAAAATAAAAATAAAAATTGTGAACAAGAAAGAACCTGGATTCTAGTGACCTGACACAGCCAAGAGAAGGAAGAATTGATGAATGAGCCTTGATAATTGTTCTTTTGGGCACCTTTAGAGTTAGCCTTCATTTTGATTTCTAATGCCAAGCCTGGAGTCCTGCTACACTTCTTATTTGTGATTATTTCACTTTCTAATTCTAGGTTTGCAAACATGAATGAGAAAAATATCCTATGAAGTGTTTGGTGTTATCTGGTTTATGGGTCATTCACCCAAATAACTAGGGCGTGTAGAAGTGGACAAAAAAGGAGCATAAACCAGTAGCATTCAATCCACTCAGGAAGGGTTTTTAAATAATGGGGTAGACATATTTGTACTAACAAATATCTTGAGTTATGTGCTCAAGATCACACAGCTAATGAGTGAAGGAGGCAAGACTTGAATTCAGGAAGTCTGACCAAAGACAAATAAACAAAGCACCATTATCTCCATTGGTCTCAGGGAACAGGGGGAAATTTGAATCCTCCAGGTAGAACTAAATGGTGAAATTGGTTCCCAATTCCATGACTCTGAAGGCCATGACTATGGGTGATCTGTCTAACACCTCAAGCTCAGAAAATGTAGGAAATATCTTAATAGGGTGTGGTAGCCAACCTCCAAAATGGCCTCCCTAAATCCCTACTTCCTGCTATGCATACTCCTGCATCGTCTCTTCCACTTTGTGCCAGGGTTGGTCTGTGTGACCAGGAGCACACGGCTGAAGCAATGGAGTGTTGCTTTCCAGGTAGGTTACAAGGGACTGTGGCTTCTGTCTGAGCTGTTATCTTGTATGCACTTGTTCAGATCATGGGCTATGGGGGAAGCCAGTGGCTGGCCGTGTGGCAAGGACATTCAGGTGCCTCTGGAGTTGCCATCACGAAGAGGAACTGCAGCCAACCGCTAGTGAGAAGCAAGCCCTGCCAACCGCCACAGGAGGGGGCTTGGGTGCCAAATCTCCAGCCCCAGTGACGCCTGAAAACATTGCAGCCGTGACACCTTGGTTAGCCAGAAGCACTCGGCTAAGCCACTCTTGAATTCCTGACCCTCAGAAATCATGAATTAATAAATGTTTGTGGCTTTAAGTTGCTGAATTCAGGGATGATTTTGTTACTCTGGTGCAGATAGCTAATATACAAGGTGTGAAGCAGAAACTGTCATTGAGTATATGTGTGCAGGGGCTGGCAGATGGAAGTGGGCAGACCCCGGAGGAAAGGGGAGAATTACTATGATCTGGGGGAAGAAATTGGTGCTGGACTGCAAAAGCATGGCCCCACTCTTTAGCAATGTGTAGCTGTGTAAGTCTGTAGTCAAGAATGGGGGGGTGGGGGCTGGGTGCTTTGTGCAAATAAGTATTGATGAGAAAGTGTGAGTTACAATCTGCCCAGTGAAATGAGGGAGGAGCTCAGTCAGGAACCACTAAGACACATGGCCAATGTTGCAGGTGTCTCCCGGTTTTCCCTCATTGGCACAGTGCTCAGTACTGAGGCACGAAGCTCCAAAGGCCACAGGAATACACTGAGCTGTGATGAGGGAGACATCTCTGTGATGCCTGAAGAAAGCATCACAGACTTACTAGCCTTCTGCAACCCCTCAATTAAAGCAGGAGCTCCAGAACATCAGGGAGTGCTGAGAAAAGTCAGTCTCACGACCAGATCCCCTAGAGCTCAGTCTAGCCAGAGGAAGAATGTGGGAAGCACTGGCACCTTTGCCCACCTTGCAGAGAGCACGGACCTGGATTCTGAGATGTAGCCCTGATACCAGGTGCATTAGTTTCCTAGGGCTGCTGTAACAAAGTATCAAACTGAGAGGCTTAAAACAACAGGAATGTATCCTCTGCAGTTCTAGAGGCTACAAATCAAGAATCAAGGTGTGGGCAGGTTGTGCTCCCCCCAAAGGCACTAGGGAGGAATACCTGCTTGCCTCCTGTAGCTTCCAGCAGTTGCCTGCAATCCTTGGCTTTCCTTTGCTGGAAACTGCATCGCTTCAGTTTCTGCCTCTGTCCTCACATGTCCCCTGTGTGTCTGCGCCTCTGTGTCCAAATTGCCTTATTCAAAGAAAAAAAAGCCAGTCATATAGGATTAAGGACCTACCTAATCTTAACTTGGTTACATCTGCAATGACCCTATTGCTAAATAAAGTCACATCCACAGGCCTTAGGTAGACATGGATTTGGGGGAAAACACTACTCAATTCAGTAAGTACAGTTATCAAATATGGTTCCTCCTTGCCTTCGATTCCTGGCAGATATGGTCCTGGCGTATTGCAGTCCTGCCCTGGCTCCCTCCACAGACTCAGCTTCCTTTTCTTACCTCTACTCACTTGTCTTACCATATTCCCTCTGTTCATCTTTTCTACTCAGCCAGAGATATGGAGTGGCCAGTTGACATAGCTTTGGTCTGGAGTTGAGAAGATCAAGGATATCCCTTTGGGTTCGGTTGCTATGGTGTGATTTTAACTTCCCAGGTGATCAGTTTTTCTATCTATAGGATGACCAGGGACCTGTACTATATCTGTTATGGCTAAACAGTATATGGACTACATACAGTCCCTTGAGCTCTAATGCCACCGGTAATATTGGAGAAGCTAACTATGTAATCATTCAGTATTTATCTCTATTTTTTCCCTTCAAGACTAATTGTGTTAACCTATTGCCTCTGTTTTAGACCTTTCCATCCTTCCTCCAGATTGGCCAGGTCCTGGTAGACACACACAGCTTCCTGGCAGAACAGCGACCCCATCATCATCATGCTTCACATAGAAAGGCATGCCCTCCAGGTTAAGGGAGGCTCTGTGTCTCTCTATCCTTCCACCTCTGGCTTATTGCTTTTCCTTTCCTTTATGAAAGGCTCTGAGCTACTCGCTCCCTCTCCTCCTTTGAGCCATCCCCTGTCCAGTCCCACAGCTACCACTGTCTTCCTCCCCACAAGGCATTCTATCTTTCCAAGGCTGAGCTTGAAGGAAGCTCATTACAGCCCAGTCACTGATGGGAGCACGGAGAGGGTGTGCTTGACCCAGCCTGGCCATACAGGCTCTCTGTTTGTGACTCTACTGAGAATTCCTTGCCTGCAGTCTTCTTTCCGTGGGTTTCCTGCAGTGAGAGGCAGCTGAAGTTGTGCTGCTACTAGAGTGAGATGTGAATCTGAGCTCCCCATTCTAGCCTGGAGCCTCAGGGACAGGGATGAGAGCTGCTGCCTGTTCCTTTGGGAGGCCACCCACCATTGGATCTCTAGTTTTGTTTCTGATCTCTGGTAATTCCAGGTAAAACTAGGGTGAGAGGACAGCACACAGGCTAAAGGTTTGAACTGACTCATCTCCTTGTGGAGGTAACCTCTCCACCCAGCACAGGCCTAGAGGGCCAAGGCCAGGCTGCAGGAGAGACAAGGCCAGACAGTAACGGACATGCCTGGATTGAGTTCCCCCAGTGCTTTGCCTCTCAGCCTTCACACTCAGTCCTAACTGGAAATGGCAGGTTGTTCTCTAGTGAGGTAAGGAGGAGGGAGTTTTGCTCATCTTCTGTGAAAGAAGAGGAAATATGTGAGAGGAAAAGAGAATGATGGTGTGGAGAGTCATTTGCCTGAGGAGGAAGGGGAGCTCAGAGAAACACAGCCAAGATGCAGAAGTTCATTCTCAGTTCTTTGGTGTAACTTGTAGGGACTGTGTCCCTGACTATGTGGGCTGTTGATCTCATCACTGGGGCCTGGGAACACTTGGGAGTAATGAAGGCAGCCAGGAAAGAGTTCCAGCTCGCCTCAGCCCTGAGGGCAGGTTCCGGTGGGTTCACAAGGGGGACAGAGATGTCACCAGTTCACACAACTGATGAGAGATGCAAAACATTTTACAGTCAGGGACTAGGAAGTGGGGGCAGAGTCCAAACCTGCCCCTCAGGATATAGAGCTCTTTGAGAAGACTCATCTGTCTGCCCCAGGAGCCTGCAAGAGGCCGACATAGACATGCCACCAGGGAGGAACCAGACTGACTCACCTTCCTAAAAGATTCCCAGACATCACTCACTCCTCTCAGCTCTGCTTTCCTTCATAGTCCTTACCATGGACCTTGTATATATAGCACAGAGTATATTTTACTTGTTTGTTGTTTGTGTTCCCCCATACAACAGCAGGGGGTTTTGTTCGTTTGTTTATTCTCTGGTTTATTTTGTGTCAGTGCCTGGAACATAGAGGATACTCAATAGATATGTATGGAATGTATAACTAAGTGAAGGAATTAAAGATGTTTATAATTGGGAGACACTAGAAATCATCTCTCTGGGTGACATAGTAAGGACTGCATGTTCTTGTATTGCTTTATCAGGTCACCACTATCTGGTGATGAGGGAGAAAAGCTGTTTAAAAACGAGAAAAGCCAGAAATTCAAATTATAACTTCATTTCTTAGTGCCCAAAGTAAGCAACTAAGTTCAGCCTTTACTATGAAACTTGAAGAGCAATTTCACAGTGCTCTACTTCTAGAAGCACAAAGAATTTGGTATCACTGTCTCTGCTTCAGAGGTTTTATAACTGAGAAGTTTTCTGTGTTTAACTAGATAGATATTTTTGATCAACAATATCACTGGAATACAATGATCCCTAGTTCATCGGCTCTAAGATATGTATTTTTTTTTCACATTTTACAATAGCTAAAACCAGGTTACATCTTACCAACATAGTACCTAAGAATCTCAGAAGGTTGGCGGTCCTTGCGACGTTGTGATCATTGTTTTGTTCAAAGTTCCTGTTGGCTGTTTGTATCATTGCTACTTCAGTTGTTTATTTGTTACTCCTTGTACTACACTGGTGAATTGAAATGCTCTTTAAAATCTCTCCACAAAGAGTACACTGTGATTTGACTTTGAAATAAACACTTATTGTGTATACATGGAAAGGTAGAGAAACAGAACAATGGGACAGAATATTGATAATATCAAAGCAAATGTTTGACATTGGAGAAATGACCACGATTCTTTATTTTCTTGCAAAGCAACAATGAGGTGATTTACGAGGCATAAAGAAGGATGAGGCCTGGTAGTAGATGAAGCTTTATGATCTCAGTTAATTGACATGTGCGCATGCGTGCACACACGCACACACACACACACACACACACACACAAAGGCACACACTCAGCAAGAAAACAACATGTTCAAAATTTGCAGAAGGGTCTCAACAGTTTAGGAGAAAATCCCAGAAGAAGAGTGCTGAAGAAATTCCTCATCCCAATTCTTTTGACAGTGTAGAAGCTGATACTGTGTGCAAAAACACAGATATTGATAACTCTGAGTTGAAAACAACTCAAAAAAGTCTAATTCTCCATGTGTAGCAGTTTTAGGAATTCCTTAATTATTTGGCTTACATTTTCTTTTTAATGTATGCAGATGAGTAATATAAAAAAGTTATGTTTAAATAAGCTATAAGAGCTCCTTTTAAATGTCTTTAAAATTCTATGTGATAATGCATCGTGTCATAACTTAATTGGCAGCATTTTCCCTGGTATATAAAATCATGATAAATGCCTTAAAATTCATGGTATGCTAGATTTGATGCAATATGGTATATCATATTTTATACTCTCATCACTCCTACTTTGCCTCACTTATTCCTTCAGTAAAACATTTAGATTCTTTAAAAAAAAATCCACAGTCATCGTTCATGCATTTAAATTTCACAAATGCAATTAATAGCCTGGTGAAATTATCATAAAGCTGTGGTCAACTGCCTTAGTACTAATTTGGGGCATTTCTAAGACTGTGAAATCGGTTTGTATGTGGAATTTATGATGAAATCCTAGCATTTTTAACTCTCAAGTGAATGAAACATAATATTTTAATGGTAACCCCCCAAAAAATCTACACATCCTAGCCATGAGAGAGTATTGCCACATATTTCAAATATCAAATGGATAGCTCCAGTATAAATAGCACTAGTCTGCTGCATATAAGCACTGAATTCCAAGCTACTTAACAGAACCTACCACATTTCTTCCTCAGAAAAACCAGCATTTACTAGAAAACATGCTCAGTGTCAGCTGGGAGAATTCTATTTGATTCATCAGTTTGTACTTTGGCTGGCACCGAGCCTGGCACTTAACAGGCAGTCAATAAATATTTTTGAATAAATGAATGAAAATCTCCTGTGCTCAGGCAAGAGGGGATTATGCACTAATCCTCAGTCCATAGATAGACAGCGTGGGATAGTGAAAAAGAGCATGGGTTTTGGAAGAAGTCAGATTTGCTCTCTGACCACTTATTGATAGTAATGGAGGATATTCACTGAGTTGGTGGGAAGATTAATTGAGGTAATATCTGTAGGTCACTGAGTATGAGGGATGGGCATATAGAATGTGCTAACAAATGACAAATACCATTATTACAGTGATAGAATGTACAAGTGCTCTTCTAGAAATACAATCTAGGCAACATGGACTTATTGCCACAGACTAAGACCAGACCCACCCACCCACCCACCAGTGAAGATGGTGATCTTTATATATTGTTAGGTTTGGGTTGGGTCTCATTGGCTCAGGGACTGGGAAGAGTGAGTTTATAGCACTCAAATATGAGGCGGCTAGAAAAAGACAATCATATGCTTAGGAACATAAAACGGTGTAGACAATTCTTAAGACTTTTACTGCCCAATATGGTAGCTACTAGCAATTTGTGCCTATTGAAATTAGAGTTTAAATTTATTAAAATTTAAAATTTAGTTCCTTAGCCAACCTAGCCACATTTCAAGTACTAGTGATTAGTGGCTATTATATTGGCCAGTACAGCTATAGAACATTTCCGTCACTACAGAAATTTCTAGTGGACAGCATTGCTTTACACAATAGTTTCTTAAAAGTCTTGCTACACATGGAAATTGTGACAGAGCATTCATGAAAATGCTTGTGGAATTTCTCGGTTCCTATCATCTCTGGGGCAGTAGTTCTGGTCTCTAAGTAACCATTTTTGTCAGTAAGTGACAGTACGATGTAGTGGAAACAGCACTATTTAGGGGTAGAAGATCTGGGTTTTGGTTCTGGCTGTGATTTAAGTAATCTAGGCAACTTGCATAAGCAAGTCACTTCTTCCTTCCTTGGTTTCTTCATCTTTAAATGCATGAGTTGAGCTGGGTATCTAAGTCATCAGCGGCTCTTATGCTTGATGATTCCAATAAACAACTGTTGGCTCCACGCCATCTGTCATTTTGCAGCTCTGCACAGTTCCAGCCTTGTAAAGGAAAGCATTCATGGACACTGTCTCAACAAGTAATAGTGACTTTGTTCTATCATGATGTTTTCTAGCAAGCTCAGAAATCTCTGCTGTCAACCTTCCTGGACGACCTCATGTATTTTTTATGTATCTCTCCTGGTACTTATTTCACAGCATTTAATTATCACTCTTTATAGATAATGAGCTTCTTTAAGGTAGACATCTGTTTTTTACAACATTATTTCTTAAATACCTAGTGTAGAGGTAGAACTGAAAAGGTTTGTGGATGTCTAAATGAAGATGGATCAATTCTTGACCTTCTTTTGTGCCCTCATGAGTAGAGCCCTATGTAATGGCTGCAGAGGTTAAACAACTTACCCAAGGTAGGTAGACAATATGGGATCCAGCACCACATGAAGCTAACTCCAAAGCCCATCCTCTCTTCATGCTACCACAGTGCTTTGTTGAAGTACCCACACTTTTGTGGCTTTTAATTTCTGTTTTTCTTTTGGTTGTTGACTCTGAGAACTTTGGACCTGACATGTGTCTACGCTTTCAGTCTCTTTGAATTCATGAGACTCATTGCTTTCTTGGACCAAGGCTATCATATTCTATATTTGTATTCCCAGTGTCTTTTAAGCCCCAAGTCCAGGCTGACCCCCAACATAACCCCTGAGGCAAAATCATTTAAAGTCTCAGTGATTTTAGGAAAATACAATAGTTGTTCTCATGTGCCTTGATATATCTGCATTTCTCCTTCTTCCTGCCACTTCCAACATGTATAGTTAGCGCCAAAATTCTTCTGCATACAAAAGAAATGGGCACCTTTTTCTTCCCAAGATATGAGAGAATAAGTAGCTCTTGGAAATGGAAAGGAAGCATAGGAGCATAGAGCACAGGAGAAGGGCTCTGACCCACTGCAACCTCATATTCGATGACTTTCCCATTCCTAGGGTCTTTCTAGGCATTTGAGTTTGGTTAGTGTGTTTGGTTCCACCACACCTGAAATTGAGGTGTGTCTTAATACTCCACTGCTCACAGACCTGTCATGGTGTGTGGGGGAAGAAACAAACTTCCTAAATGTTTTCCTAAAGTCAGGAGAACAGGGTTTGGCTGCTTTAAGAGTACCGTATCTTAGGAAAACAAAATTGTAAACAGAAAATGGTACTTTGTAAATTAATATAAATTTGTTAATTTCTATAATTGTGTGGAATGGTTTTTTGTTTCAACTAATATGTATATATATATGAGCTGGGTTGGCATATCCTCTGGGCACCTCATTTTATAAGGTTTTTTGGAGTCAGATTGTAAAAATAACTTATATTGGCACAGCTTCCACACCAGGGAAGCCCCTCACCTGTCTGTACTGCCTCCAACACTGCCTGTTCCTTTTAGATGTTGAGTTGGTATGCCTTCCCTAGTCAATTGATAGCCACCAAGATTCCATCCCTACAGCACCAAATGTACAGGGTCTTCCTCAGAAGCACCACCTTTTCCCACCTATAGCTCTCTAACCTGGCTTTTGATGTGATTTCCCTGACTTGTGTCATCAGACTAAGGGCTCTTCCCAGCTGATCATTTAGGCTGTTCTCCTTCAGCATCACCCATTATGCTAGCATTTACATATAGTCTCTTCTCGTGCCTTCTTCCTTTACCTTCCTTCTAACAAGTGGACAAAACTTCAATACTCAGGGTTATCATTCCTTGAGAAACTTTCATCAATACAGCAAGTCACTGTGAAACCACTTTCACTCCTGCTTCAAACACCCTTTTGGGGTCTGGAAATACATTTCACTTTTACTGCAGAAGGGCTTCCTCTAGCTTTTAGTGTATTTTCAGAGTAGAGATGCCTAACCAACCATGACCATAAAGTCTATTCAGACCTTCCTAGGAACCAGGATCTCTTTGATACCTCACTCAGGGGTGGCCTTGCAGAATCTTCCACCAAAGAAGGAGGCTCACCAGGAAAATGCGTGTCCACTCTCTAGGTGGTGCTTCTAGTCACTTACTGAACTATGATCATTTAGGGTTTAAAATAGAACTCCATGGCCCTCTCCTGAAGATTAATATTTAATTCATTAATTATTTATTGAGCAACTACACAGCTTGGTACTGTAGAGAATTGCAAAATAAATAAATAAACAATACAGTTATTTGCCTTACGATGGCTTATAGTCTAACAGGAGGGATAAAATATACCCACAAATGACTGCGTTATGCAATGGAAAATAATAATACAATAAATGAGACACAATTTGCTAAAGGATTCCAGATGAGAGGAAGTACTTGTCTATTCATGGGACAGAAAAGACAGGAAAATTTTACAGTCAGAATCTGTGTTTTAAAGGATGGCTGGATTTCAACATGGTATAATCAGGACAAAGACGTTTCAGACAAAGGTGTGTTCATCTGGAGGTAACCGTGCACCTTCTCACTGAGCTGGAACCTGATACCACTGTCTAAGATAGAAATAATGAGGGCCTGGATTAGAACAATGACAGAGGGCATGAAAAGAAAAAAGAAATTTGTGAAGTGATAGAGGAGGTCAAGGGGATTTGGATGTGTAGAGCCAGGGAGAAGGGCCCTGGAACTGGTATTGAATTTTCAATGTGTTCAGAATTCTAGACTAAGAACATGAATGTGTGAAAACTGCCCCCGGAGTGTTTCTCACCAAAGAAAATAGGAATCCTTTTCCATTGAAAAGGTGTTTATTTTGTGTATTCACCAAAGGACAATGGTACTTTCAACAATTTCAAATGAGAGCTAAACAATTTAATTTGGGAGTACTGAAGGTCATAATAAAAATAGGCTTATAAAGGAAAAAATAAGAATACGTTTCCAAGAAATAGAGATGCTCCTTGACTTAACAATGGCATTACATCTTGATAAACCCATCATAAATTGAAACTATTATAAGTTAAAAAATAAATTTAATGCACCTAACCTACTGAATATGATGGCTTAGCCAAGCCTACCTTAAACAAGCTCAGAACACTTACATTGGGCAAAATTATCTAACACGGAGCTTATTTTATAATAAAATGTTGAATGACTCACATAACTTATTGAATACTCTACCAAAAGTGAAAAAACAGAATGGTTGTATGAATGCTAACCAGTAACATACACTGCTGGAAGCACACTGGACCTAAAGAATGTTTGAAGCATTGAACTGAAGTAAATTGCTGGATTCTGTATGGTGGGGATGCTACAGGGACAGGGTCATCAATTTCTTTCTCCCCAGTGAAGCTCAAATTTAACTAGTAGGGAGTTCTGAGGCATCAACATTTGCCAATGTTTTCACAGGCAAGTATAGTGTTCTTCAAGAAGACATCAAGCTGGGTTATTTACCCTCATTGTCACGTGGTTGTCTGGAAGCTGTGGTTTGATGTTTCTACCCAGGATTGTAAGAGCACATCACATAGCATATTGTATATTGCCGGATTTCAACATGGTGTAATCAGGACATGGGATTATAAAAAAAAGTATAGTTTAGTTATAGTATAGTTTCTATTGAATGCATATCACTTTCACACCACTGCAAAAAACTCATAAGTTGAACCATCATATGTTGGGGACAGTCTAACATCATGTACTTTCCTCTCTTATTTTTACTAATGGAGAAATGTAATAGTTACTTTGTGGATTTAAACTTCTTGAAATTATATTTGAATTAATAAAGAGGACTTGGTACTTTAGGGACAGGATAAGTATACTATCCACTCAGTAGTAAAGGTAATTGTGAGGGGACAGCTCAAGAGGTGCTGAGAAGTTAATTGGTATCTTTGCTTTGGGTTTGTACTTCATGCTGGAGATTGTCTGCTGAGTATCATTCTAGAACAACTGACTCATATGCTTTGGTGCTGTTTATTAAATATCTTTTCTAGCCTGAATGTAAAATTTGAGTGATATTCAAGCTTTTCTTACTTAAAGTCAACAACAATGAAAAGATATCATAACTATTCTGTTAAGAAGCCAGCTAGGCAATAATTTTCATGATAATGCCTATAACCTTCTAGCGAATAGTCAAATATAAATAACATTATAAAATTGATCTTTTGTCCTTTTGTGTCCCTGGGGTTTCTAAACTAAGTATAAATTTCCAGGCTACATGTCCGAACTTGTTCAGCCTGCTATAACACAAACACCATAAACTGGGCAGCTGTGAACAACAAACATGTGTTGCTCACAGCTCTGGGGGCTGGGAAGTCCAAGATCCAGACACAGGCAGGTTCATTGTCCAGTGAGGATCCATTCATTGCATCTTCACTTGGTGGAAGGGGCTAGCTATCTCTACTGCCTCTTTCACAGGGTACTAATCCCATTGCCTTTATGACCTACTCATCTCTCAAAGGCCCCACCTCTTAATACCATCACCTTGGGGATTAGGTTTCAACATATGAATCTGGGAAGGGGAGAGGATACAAATATTTAGAGCATAGCATTACACAAAAGTGGATGAAGTGAACGATACTCTTTGCTGAGAAAACTTCACTGAGTGTGTTACCAGTTAGCTTTCATAGAGCACTCTTCTGACTTATATGGTTTCAGTCATGACATATATTTCCAGGATGTTCTTGTCTACAGGTGATATCGGAGGAGAATGGAACCCAAAAGAATAACTATGATCTTAAAAAAAAGTGGAAGCCACCACTCGGGCCACCCAGCTTTCCACACTTAGCAAGTAGGACATTTGCCTCATTGTATAGGTAAATGGCCTACATCCTTCACCCCCAGCTTAAGCTATGAGGGACTCTCCTTTAATTGCTCCTATTCCAAATGGAAGACCTCTGGAAAGTTGCTTAGCTGCACAATCAGGTTGTGTGCAGACCATGGGCTTTGGCCTTTCCCATGTCTTCACCTGAACTCAGCTTCCAGTAAGAATCAGAGATAAATACTACCTTTAATTGCCCTTTCGCAGGGACTGCTTTTTCCCTAGCGACAGACTCTGCTGAGGTGTTTTTGAGCTGAGTCCAGCAGACCCAGAACACACAACAAATGAGAAAGCCAGGTTTTCTGGCAGGAAAAAGGTGACCAGCTTTCATGCTCAATGAGGGGCCTATCACATATGAAGTCCAAGTGCATCGTGCTACAGCTGAGAAAATGCCAAACCATTAGGAACCCATGGCCTGCTTTCTAGAATATCAACAAAGATAGAAGCACTGTCAGAGGGCCCTCAGCCTTCATCATCACAGCTAACCCAGGCAGAGAGATTCTCCAATCCAGGCTATGGTGGGCAGGAACTCATGGAGGCAGCAGGTAAGGAATCAGGGCACATTCAAGAAGAGAAAGGCTCATATATATGTCATCAGTTTATAAAATAACCTGCTATCACCAAGACAAATTCGGTAGAATTATCTCTGCTCCCAACCACTTTCTGCCTCATCTACCATTTTGTAACTTCAGAGCCTCTTCCAGCCTAGCCTTTGTGTTCATTTGTACCTTATTGTTATCAACATAGAAATACCAGATACTCTGGATGAACATTCAAGAGGATGTGTCCAGGGTCCTGAATCACACACAAAAGGATTTTAGCTGTACATCTACTAGCCTCCCAGTTGGTGACATGAGGAAACAGACTGAAAAACAATGCTAGACAACTCACCAGTTCCAAGCCACATCACCTCTTTGTGGCAATATTTGCCCATAAGTACAGTCAGTCTTCATTGCTAATAGGCCTCTGCAGAGTTACTGTGGCCCCATGGAGATATTAGCAAAATGTTTGGTGAGCCATGAACCAGTTTGGGATTGGCAAGTTTGGTAGGTAAGTTAAACCTAAGCTCCCATATTGAGAATATGCATGTATGAGTTGTAGAAACCTACAGTAGTGCCCAGAAGGTCTATTTTTTTAAATAGTTTATTCATATTTTAACCCTTTCAAGAAAACTTCTTTAAAATTCAAATTACTGAATTCAGACGTATCAATTACTTGTAACTCCATATCAAGAATTTTAATTCAGTCATTTTTCTACTAGATAAGAGAAAAGTAGTTTTTACTGGGGTTGGTAGATTTTACCTAGTAAGATAGGCCTGGGAAGATTACTGGAAGACAGCCAACGCAGCAAGACAGCACCAGGTACATGATGGGTTATAGAGGGGAGAAAAGGGAGTTACTAAAGTTAGGCTTTGCCTACTTTTCAGTTTCATCTCATTTAAATTCCGATAGTTACACTGAATTGTAGCTCCTTATTTTGTTTGTTTTAAACCCCTATAAGTATTATTTGGTCTACCAGGAAAAGTAGCTACTTCTTCTTGCAAATGCTGCCAGAGATTTTGCATGCATTATAGGACTTTTCTCCTACAAGCTTCATAGAAGGTTGTATGTACTATGTTGTATGAGGTATCTGTGCCCTGGTGGCTATAGCATATCTCAACAAAGAATCATAATTACATAAACAACCATGACTAAGTGACAGCGTTTCTAGCAAGAGTCACTCAAAATATTCCAAGTCTTTTTCTAGAATGTTTGTCTGCGGCCATCAAATGTCTTGGTCATACAAAATACCAAATATGCAAAGCCATGTGTACTATACTGTTGAAATACAGGATATCTCTTAAACTTGGGTGAAAAAAAAGTTTCTGGAGTTATTATTTTGGGAGAAGGACTTTTCTTATTCTATCCCTAAAGTTCTCTGTCACCAAAATACCAAAGTTGGGTGGCACTGAGGTAGGACTTGTATTTTTCCCACTGTTCAGATGAAGAAACAGTGGGACAAGGAGGTCAAATAACTTGCCTAAGGTTATGCAGCGAGAAGACTACCAGGCCAGAATTTGAACTTGGGCAGCCTAACCCCTGAATGCATGCCCTTAACAACTGTGCAACCCTGCCTCCCACGGTGTCAGGTTTGACCTTGTTGTACTCAAAGCTCATTGTTTCAGGCCATCTAAAGGTCTGCAATATTTGTACCAGCACTCTCTGTAAAACATTGCTGGAATTATTTTCTATTTACTTTTCCTCAGCCCTAGGCTATAATGCCTTCATTTATTATAGCTTCCTGACCTATCAAGATTATCTGGTTTCCTGAAAACTAAATTCTCTACTCACCAGTATAGCCAGACACACACTCTGTCCTTCACATTTATGTAAACAAGACACACATCAAGCAGTTTATTATTAAAGAAAAAACTTGAGAGATCATAAAATAAATTTAGACAGAACTCCATCCCTACAGCACTGACACTTGTCTCCATCCATTTTTTTTTTTTTTTGAGTTGGAGTCTCACTCTGTTGCCCAGACTGGAGTGCAGTGGCCGCTCCCAGCCACCGCAGCCTCGACCTGCTGCGCTCCGGCGATCCTTCCGCCTCAGCCTTCCAAGTAGCTGGAACTACAGGTGCGCACTACCACGCCTGGCTAATTTTTTGATTTATTGTAGAGATGAGGTCTCGCCAAGTTGCCCAGGCGGGTCTCAAACCTGCGGGCTCAGGCAATCCACTCATCTCGGCCTCCCAAAGCGTGGGATTACAGGCTGAGCCACCGAGCCCAGCTCATCCATGTTAATAATGATCTACTGAGCCAATGAAAAATTGAATAATAACTGTGAAATAATCTTGAAAAGTTCAGAAACATTCTAGTAAACAATGGTCTTGTTATCTATATTGTCACTATTATAAAGGACTTACTGTATTTGGTGGGGTTTTACAAATAAGTAGTTTCAACATGATCTTGTCACTTCAAAACTGGCTATCCATGGTGTATGTGGTAACTGTGACTAGAATAGTGAATTTCTTTTTTTTTTTTTTTTTTGAGTTGAAGTCTCACCCTGTCGCCCAGACTGGAGTGCAGTGGCCGCTCCAGGCCACCGCAGCCTCGACCTGCTGGGCTCCGGCGATCCTTCCGCCTCAGCCTTCCAAGTAGCTGGAACTACAGGCGCGCGCTACCACGCCCGGCTGATTTTTGATTTATTGTAGAGAGGAAGGTTCGCCAAGTTGCCCAGGCCGGTCTCGAACCCGCGGGCTCAGACAATCCACTCACCTCGGCCTCCCAAAGCGCGGGATTACAGGCTGAGCCACCGAGCCCAGTCAGATTTTCTTATATATTAACAAAATTATTTATTTAGATTGGGATCCTGAAAAGTTAACATATTGTAATTAGTTGACAGGTCCCTTAAGACTTTCTTTTTGTCTTTTTTTTGAGTTGGAGTCTCACTCTGTCGCCCAGACTGGAGTGCAGAGGCTGCTCCCGGCCACCGCAGCCTCGACCTCCTGGGCTCTGCGATCCTTCCGCCTCAGCCTTCCAAGTAGCTGGAACTACAGGTGCACGCTACCACGCCCGGCTGAATTTTGATTTATTGTAGAGATGAGGTCTCGCCAAGTTGCCTGGGCGGGTCTCGAACCCGGGGGCTCAGGCAATCTACTCACCTCAGCCTCCCAAAGCCCAGGATTGCAGGCTGAGTCACCGACTCATTTAACCCATAGACTTCCGTTCAATTTTTTTTCCTTGCATTTTTGTTTACATTTCTGCTGTTTTGAAGAAACTGGGTCACTTGCTCTCTAGAGTTAACCATAGTGCGGGTTTTGCTGAATGCTCCTGTATAGTTTGTTTATGGTCACAATTTTTCTGTCCCCTAGATCTTCTACAAAATGGTAATTATATATAGAGGGTTGCACAGATTCAGGCCTTTTTTTCCAGTAGACTTTATTTTTCAGAGCAGTTTTAGCTTCAGGGCAAAATTGGCAGAAAGTACAGTTACCCCATTTACCTCCTGTTCTAACGCCCTGCCCTAATGCGTTCCATTATCAACATCCCCCACCAGAGTGGTACATTTGTTGCAGTTTATGATCTCAGGTGGACATATCATCGTCACCCAGAATTCATCGTTTACTTTGGGGCTCACTCTTGCTGCTGCCCATTTTATGGACTTGGACAAATGAATGGTGACATTTACCTACCACTCTAGTATCATACAGAGTAATTTCACTGTCCTAAACATCTCAACAATCTCTGTGTGCCACCTCTGCATACCTCTTTCCCTATTAATCCCTGGCAACCACTGACCTTGTTACTGCCTCCACAGTTTTGACTTTCTCTTATAGTTGAAATCATACAGTTGTATAGTCTTTTCAGACTGACTTCTTTCACTAAGTACGTATTAACGCATCTAAGTTCCTCCTTGTCTTTTCATGACTTGATAACTCATTTCTTTTTAGCACTGAATAATATTCCACTGTTTGAATATAGCACACTTTATCCATTCACCTACTGGAGGACATCTTGGTAGTTTTGGGATGATTCAAGCACATAACATTTAATGAGTACTTTATTTCTATTATGATTACATTGTAATATATAATAAAATAATTGTGTGACTCACCATAAAAAAAAAAGAGGCGTGGACAGAAGTGGTAAATAAAATAATGAGTGGGCCATGAGCAGACTCATATAAGTGTTGGATTCCGACTTAAAACTTGCCACCAAATGCAGCTGCAGCTGTATAATTGAAGTACACGGACTCACTTGCCACTCACTCAGAGGGTCTTAAAATGAGTCTGCAAGCAATTGTTTTTCTGTGCAGTCAAACCTCACTGCTAATGTTAGTCTGTATTTGCAGTCAATCCCCAGCACTAGCATCTCTGTCTCAGCTCCACCTCAGATCATCAGACGTTAGACTCTCATAAGGAGCACGCAACGTAGATCCCTGACATCCACAGTTCACAATAGGGTTTGTGCTCCTATGAGGATCTAATGCTGCTGCTGGTCTGACAGGAAGCCAAGCTTAGGCAGTCACTCGAGTGATGGGGCGTGGCTGTAAATATAGATGAAACTTCGCTAGCCCACCTGCCCTCTCACCTCCTGCCATGTAGCAGGTTCCTAACAGGCCACAGACCAATGCTGGCCCATGACCCAGGAGTTGGGGAGCCCTGTACTTTGTCATGGTGTATAGTTTATATGTTGTGGGATTTTATTTGCTAATATTTTGTTGAGAATTTTTGCATCTGAGTTCAGGAGTGATATTGATCTATAGTTTTCTTGAAATATCTTTGTCTGGTTTTTGTATTAGGGTAATGCTGGCTTCATAGGACGAGTTAGGAAGTATTCCCTCTGTGTCTATCTTCTGAAGAAGATAGTAGATAATTGGTTCAATTTCTCCCTTGAATGTTTGGTAGAATTCACCAGTGAACTCATCTGAACCTGGTGCTTTCTGTTTTGGAAGGTTATTAATTATGGATTCAATTTCTTTAATAGGTATAGGGCTATTCAGATTGTCTGTTGCTTCTCGTGTGAATTTTAGCAGATTGTGTCTTTCAAGGAATTAGTCTCTTTCTTCTAGATTATCAAATTTGTGTGCATAGAGTGGTTCATAGTATTCCTTGATTTTCTTTTAATGTCCTTGGGATCTGTAGTGGTGTTCCCACTTTCATTTCTGATAGTAATTTATGTCCTCTCTCTTTTATTATTAGTTAATCTGGCTAGAAGTGTATTAATTTTATTTGTCCTTACAAATAACCAGCTTTTGGTTTTGTTAATTTTGCTTATGGATTTTCTTTTCCTTCCTTTCCTCTTTCTTTCTGTCTGTCTGTCTTTTCTTTCTCTTTCTCTCTTTCTTTCTTTCAAGACAGAGTCTAATTCTGTTGCCCAGGCTAGAGTGCAATGGCACAATCACAACTTACTTCAACCTTGATCCTTCTGTCTCAGCCTCCTGAGTAACTGGAACTACAGATGTACCAATAACATTTTTTATTTTTTTTTTGTAGAAATGAGGCCTCACTATGTTGCCTAGGCTGGTTGCAAACTCTTGGGCTCAAGCAATCCTCTCGTCTTGGCCTTTTAAAGTGCTGGGATTACATGCGCTCAGCTTATTTGTTGATTTTCTGCTCTAATTTTTTTTTCCCTTTTCTTACTTTGGATTTAATTTGACATTTTTGTTTAAAGTTTCCTAAGATGGAAGTTTAGACGATTGACTTTAGATCTTTCTTCCTTTTTAACATATGCATTCAATGACATAAATTTTCCTCTAAGCACTGTTTTGCTGCATTCCACAAATTTTTGGTAAGTTGTGTTTGAGCTTTTATTTAGTTCAATATTTTAATTTTTTTGAGATTTTTTTTTTTGACCTATACTATTTGGAAGTATGTTGTTTAATTTCCAAGTATTTGGAGATTTTCCATCTATCTTTTCAATATTGATTTCTAGTTTAAGTCTATTTAGGTCTGATAACAGACATTGTATGATTTCTACTCATTTGAATTTGTTATGGTGTGCTTTGTGTCCCAGAATGTTGTTCATCTTGATGAATGTTCCATGTGACTTTCAGAAAAATGTTTATTCTGCCGTTCAATACATGTAATTGATTGATGATGTCATTGACTTCAATCATATACTTACTGATTTTTCTGCCTGCTGGATCTGTCCACTTTTAATAAAGAGGTGTTGAAGTCTTCAACCAAAATAGTGGATTCATCTATTTGTCTTTGAAATTCTATCACAGAATTTCAAAATTACCTCATCTATTTTGACACTCTGTAGGAGCATACACCTTAAGGATGATTTCTTCTAGGAAAACTGACCCTTTTATTAATATATAATGTCCTGATAACTTTCCTTGATCCCTGATAACTTTCCTTGCTCCAAAGTCTGCTCATCTGAAATTAATATTCATTCTCACTTTCTTCTAATCAGTGTTAGTGTGTTATATTTTTCTTCATATATTTACTTATTTACTTAAAATATATATTATATATATATATATAACACACATACACACACACACACACATATCTTTACATCTTTATATTTAAAGTTTGTTTCTTGTAGACAATTTGTGGTTAGGTTTTGTTTTTGGTCCACTCTGATAATCTCTGTTCTTCAATGGGTGCATTTAGACCATTGGTGTTCAAAGTGATTATTGATGTAGTTGGATAAATATTGCCAGATTTGTTATTGTTTTGTTTTAGTTGTCCTTGTTCTTTGTTCCTATTTTTGTTTTCTACTCTTTTTCTGCCTTCTGTGGTTTTCATGAAGCATCTTATAATTTCATTTTCTTTTCTCTCTAAGCAGATCAGGTTTTTTTTTGTACTTTGTTAGTGGCTGCCTAGAGTTTGTAATATACATGTACAACTAATCCAAGCCCACTTTCAAATAACACCATACCACTTCATGGGTAGTACAAATACCTTAAAACAGCAATAATTCTAATTCCTCCTTCCCATCCCTTTTATCATTGTTGTCATACATTTCACTTATACACAAGCATACATAGTTAAATACATTGTTGTTGCAAACAGACTATTATCTGTCTGGTTAATTAAAAATAAGAAAAATGAAGATTATTATTTTACCTTCACTTATTCCTTCTCTGATGCTCTTTATTTCTTTATATAGAACCAAGTTGCTGATTTATATTACTTTTCCTCTCTCTAAGAACTTCTTTTAACATTTTTTGCAAGGCAGGTTTATTGGGAAAATTTTTTTCTCCATTTTTGTTACTCTAGAAAGTGTGTATTTCTTCATTTTTGAAGGATAATTTTGCAGAATTGGTGGTATTTTTCTCTCAATACTTTAATATTTTATTCCATTCTCTTCTTGCTTGCATGGTTTCTATGGAAAAGTCAAATATAATTCTTATCTTTGCTCTTCTACAGGTAAGATTTTTTTTTCCCTCTGCCTTCTTTCAAGATTTTAAAATTTACCTTTGATTTTCTATAGTTTGAATATGATATGTCTAGGTGTCGTTTTTTGACATTTATCCTGCTTGGTGTTTTCTGAGCTTCTGGGATCTGTAGTTTGGTATCTGACATTAATTTGGGAAAATTCTCAGTCATGATTGTTTCAAGTATTTATTCTTTTCATTTCTTTCTTCCTTCTCCTCCTTCTATTCCCATTATACATATTTACACCTTTTGTGGTTGTCCTACAGATTTTCAATATTTTTTTCTATTTATTTCAGTTCTTTTTTTCTGTTTTCCCCCCTGGTTTTAGAGGTTTCTATTGAGATACCCTCAAGCACAGAGATTCTATTCTCAGTTATGTTCAATGTACTAATAAGCACATCAAAGGCATTCTTCTTTTCTGTTACAGTGTTTTTGATCTCTAGCCTTTATTTTTGGTTCTTTCTTAGAATTTCTGTCTCTCTGCTTACATTGCCCATCTGTTCTTGCTATGTCTATTTTTTTCATTAAAGCCCTAATCATATTAATCATAGTTTTTTTTTACATTCCTCGTCTGATAATTCCAACATCCCTGTCCTATCTAAATCTGGTTCTGATATTTGCACTGTCTCTTCAGACTAAAGTTTTTTTTACCTTTTAGTATGCCTTGTAACTTTTTCTTCATAGCTGGGCATGGTGTCCTGGGTAAATAGGCTTCTAGTAATTTGGTGGTAAGGTGTGGGGTAAAGGGAAGCTTTGTATAGTCCTGTGGTTAGGTCTCAGTCTCTTAGCAAGCCTGTGCCTCTATACAGTGAATTTCACACGTGCTTCTTGGTACAGGAAGGCTAGAAAGGGCTGGAGTTGGGCATTTCCCTTCTCTCAGGTCAGTTAGGCACTGATGAAATTTCAAGAGGTTAGGCCCTGGTAAAATAGTTTCTCTTGAGGGAAGACCTTGTGAAGAAGAACAGAATGGTCTCGTGTATTCTAACGTGATTCCTTTCCCTTCCCTGTACTGGAAACATGAGAGGATTTTACTCCAAAATTCACTGTGAAAATCAGGTTGAGCTCTTGGGGGTAAAATTCTCAAAAATGAGGGACTACCTCCCCCACTACTCATGACTGGGTCCTTTTGGACTTTTTAACTCAAAGTTATCCACACTGAGCCTCCAACAATTAGTCAATTATAGATTAGGCTTTTCTATTCTGGCTATGGAGGCTTCTGTTCCAACCCTGTTTTGCTTATCTGTGTTCACCTACCATCTTTCCAGTTTGGGGGTAGCTGTTTGCCCTGTGACTTCTCTTTTTTTACGGATCTAAGAGTAGTTACTTTTTCAGTTTGTTCAGATTTTTACTTGTGTTTTAAGATGAAGCAGTGTCTTCCAAGCTTCCTGTGTGCTGGATTGGAAACTAGAAGTTTTCTTCAGGCTTGTGTTTTGTTTTGTGTGTGTGTGTGTGTGTGTGAGCAAGAACACTCCATAGATGGTGTCCTTTCCTCCCTCCATCTTCCCAATTATTAATCTCGGCTTTTCCCAATGTCTAGGATGCCATCTTGAAAGAATGAGTGCTGGGAGTAGGAATACCTGGGGTCTATCTAATGGGCAAAGCCAAAAAGGAAGTGGTTCAAGACAGTACTTTTTGTACCCACTATTTAGTTAGGAAGTCCTTACTTCACAGTGATATTAATAATGACCATCACTTCTGGAGTGTTTATGATATGCCAGGCATATCGTAAATGGCTATTTTAATTACTTTTATTATAAAAACTAATTTATTCTCCTCAACAACGCCCTGTGGTTAGTACTAATGCTATTACCATTTAGAAATGAGGAACTAGGCCCAGAGAGATGAAATTGCTTGCCTAAAATGTCACCACTGTGTTTGCCAGAGAGAGAAGTCCTATCTTGGGGAGTCCTTGACCTAGGGACTCTCCAGACTTATATCATCAACACACTCGGAAAGGCTGCATTTTCACCCCGATTGACCTCTCATGATCTCAAAATAGTGCGTCAACTGCAAATTCCTCTTTTATCTTTTAGTGGGGTTTGCCAGCCTGGGCAGCCATTCAGGTCTACATTTCTCCTCTCAAGTCCCCTTATAGACAGAAGAATTATGCTTTCTCCTCAGGCAGTACTTTGCAAGCTAGCTTCAGGCGAAGCAGCCCATCTGCCTGGAGCTTTTTTGTCCTCTGGAAAATGACAGCTGCTTACCTTTCTTTTGATCCCAGAGGACCACAAGAAGCTTTCCTACAAAGGCAACCTGTTAGGTACTGTTTAGTTTGATCACTTGAGGAAATATCTGCTCTCCTCCACAATCCAGCCCTCCACCTCCCGCCCTGGCAACTTGGCGAGACCTCATCTCTACAATAAATCAAAAAATTGGCCGGGCGTGGTAGCGCATGCCTGTAGTTCCAGCTACTTGGAAGGTTGAGGCAGAAGGATTGCCGGAGCCCAGCAGGTCGAGGCTGCGGTGACCGGGAGCGGCCACTGCACTCCAGTCTGGGCGACAGTGAGACTCCAACTCAAAACAACAACAACAACAAAAAAACCCCCACGTTTTTCCTTTTTCACAGATTTTAGAGTTGCAGCTGTTCCTAACTAGCCCCCGGGGCTGTGGTTAAAGCCACGAATCTGTTTCACATGCAGAACTGGGGTAATAATCTTTGTACCTCATAGGGATGTCACTTGCTTAAGATTCCTCATCAGAAAAAAGGGAACTAATAATAAATTATGTAAAAATTTGAAGAACCAAACCTCAACGTTCTCCTGGGAGCCATTCCCAGAAATGTGGAGCAGGAGGAGTGTTGGGTGGACAGAGGAGCATAGCAACAGAAGGGTGGGACCAGCTACCTGATTTGCAGGGCCTAGGCCAAAATGAACTTTTGGGGGCCCCTGTGCAAAAATGATCGAGAATGTCACGATAGCATCAATAGAGCATTAAACTGAATGTGGGACCCTTCTAAGTGTTGCCTTGTATGACAGCACAGGTGACATACTCATGAAGTTGGCCCTGGCAATGGGGGCCCTCCCTGGAAATTTGGGGTCCTTCCAAAAAACTTTTAAATATGGTTTAGTGTTTGTAAAATGAGACCTAGCTACCTGGGTTCACCTAACTCAGAACTGTGGAATATTTCAGAAAGAGGTGCCGTGGGAATAAGTAGTGAATGTCCAAGGGGAAAGTCTTGGGTATCTGAAGACCACATCATGGCAAGAACAGCCTAACGCAGAGATTTCCCCCTCAGGGTGAGAAGACAGCCGGGCATATGAGGGGCCAGTAGATTGTGAAAAAAATACGGTGATTAGTTTAGTCATAGTCATTCAAATCATGGAAAGTAAAACCCCACCAAGTCTCCTTGGCCCCTTGAAACAACTGCCTGGTGCACAGTCAGATGCAGAGACGATAGGCTGAGAAAGCATTGCAGAGTTGAATGACAGAGGGTTAAGAAACACGAGAAACAGTGCCTTTGCTTTTTATTTTTAGTTTTTTTTTAAACAGCAACACAAGGAAAACATTTGGTAGATGTTTATCCACATAAAAGAGATCTGGACATGTGGAATTGCAGATGCAGATAAGATTTCTTTAGGAGGGCCCACAGCAGAATGGATTTTTGGTGACCGTTCTTCAATTTCCCTTGTAGAGGAGAAGTTGACCACCATGTAGACAGGCCATACCATAGTTGGGGACAGAAATGTCTGGGGCTGTGCACCAGGCAGTTGTTTCCAGCTACCTCTTAGAATCTCAGGCCCTTCCCGCAGAACACAGAGGGATAGGAATCCATATTGCTCAGCTACATGGGGGTGCCACTTGCATGCTAGTCTGCTTAGGGAGTTGTGCTCCAGGGGCCTTTCACATGGACTACATGGGAGTCACGTGGTGTGACTCAGCTTTTTCTCGTCTGCATTGTATAGGTAGCTAGGGTATTCTACAAAATAATCGCTTTCCCACTGGGGCTACTGGGACCTTCACTGGAGGTCAGCGGGGTCTTCCCTGCTCTACGGTCTTGTCTTCCCTGCTGTGTCTAGACCTAGGCTGACGGAAGGTGTGGGCAGAACAGGCTATGTTCTTTTCCCTTTTCTGCTCCCCCATGTGGCACTCCAGTGAGTCTCTAAATCTGGCCTAATCCCTAAATCTGGCCAATTTTTTTCCTCGCTCAGAGGCAATTCATTGTGAGTGGAAGGTTGAGGGTCACAGTGATTAAAAGGACAGATTCTGCAGTTAGGCTGCTGGAGTTCAAATCCCACCTCTGCCAATTCTAGTTGCATGATCCTGAATGGGTTATTTAACCTCTTTGTGCCTCAATTTCCTCATCTGTAAAATGGACTGAATATTATGGGTTTTTGAGATAATTATATGAAAAGTCCTCTCATCATGCTATTATTATTAAATGAGAGGCATGACTAATTAAATAAGCATGCGCAATTGTTGTTAAACCCAAAAGATCACCTACAATACTGGTTTCTTAGTAGCACTGGTACCTTACATAGGGTAATATTTTGCACTGTGACTGAAATGTTGAGTATTACTATGTAAAAGCATGTTCCTGACTGACTCAAAAGTCACTATTCCTTGTGTCCAGATAAGCAGATTCTTTCCTGTCTTCAAAGAAAAATTAGAAGAAAAGAACTGGCTTATTCTGTCGAGTTGGACACTTTCCAGGACTTTATGGCCGTGCTTTAAATTGATGAATGGCTGAACTGCTGATAGAGACCCTGACAGGCTGGGACTGCTGGGATGTTAAAATGATAGAAAATGAAGACAATTCAGCTTGAGTTTCCACAAGGGCATTTGATCCGACCAGAATTCTTTCCAGAGCAAATGAGACCAGAGTGAGTCAACACCTGTAACAACATGGCTAGTGTCACTGCCTGAAGAGCGGCCGCTGGGAAACAGACGAAAAAGGAAATAAATAGTCGGGAGGACAGACAAAGGAAGGACACAGGCCTGGGGACCCAGCCACCCCATGCCACTTCTGAAATGACAATGTGGGTTTTAAAAACCAACCACAATTTACAAAAGAAAGGAAGAAGCTCCCTGCTTGTAAAGGTGATGCCCTGGCCCCGGAGCCAGTTGGAGTCTGGACTGTTGAGCTGTGTGTGACCCCTAGGTCCTTGGGCCTGGTCTTCCCAGGATAAGGCCCCCAGGAGCTGTATCAGAAGAGCAACAGGCTCTAAAGTGAGGGAGGTGAATCAAGCTTCACGAAACAAAAAGCCAAAACTCTGATACTTTCTCTACCGACAGCAGTTATAAAATTTTTAAAAAATTATTTCAAATGAAAAAATCAAATTCAAATCAAATCAAATAATAAAATCAAATTCAAATTATCTGAAGAAGTGTAGGAAATATAAAAAAGTAGAAATTTTTGTCTCTCACTCTCTACAGAAAACATTTTTTAAAGGTTTAGTGTGTTTTCTTCCAGACCTTAACAATAAAAACAGAGTGGCATGATTTTTCAAAAGAATATAGTCATGGCTATATTTTCCTTAATATTATTTTCATCTCATTCTACATGATATGACAAAATTTTATAGATGTAATTGAATGGCTGTAGAATTCTAGCGAATAGATTCACTATTAATATTCATTTATTAAAGGACATTTTGAATATTTCCTTTTTCTTCTAGTATAATTAATGCTACAATGAGCACTTTTTTTTTCTTTATTCTTTCTTTCTTTTTTTTTTTGAGTCATAGTCTCCAGTCCAGGCTGGAGTGCAGTGGCACGCTCATGGCCACCCTAGTGTTGACCTGCTGGGCACAGGCCATCCTTCCACCTCAGCCTTCCAAGTAGCCAGAACTACAGACACGCGTTACCGCACCTGTCCAATTTTTGATGTAGAGATGATATTGTAGAGATGAGGTCTTGTTAAGTTGCCCAGGCTGGTCTCGAACCCATGGGCTCAGGCAATCCACTCACTTTGGCCTACCAAAGTGCTGGGATTATAGGCTGAGTCACCGAGTCTGGCCTCTTTTTTTTGAGTCAGGGTCTCACACTCTATTGCCCAGGCTGGAGTGCAGTAGCATAATCATGGCTCACTGCATCCTTGACCTCCTGGGCTCAGGCAATCCTTCTGCCTCAGCCTCCTGAGTAGCTGGGACTATAGGTGCATGCCACCATGCTTGGATAATTTTTTTTTTTTAGAGACAAGGTCTTGCTGCCCAGCATGTTCTTAAAACTCCTGGGCTCAAGCAATTCTCTCACATGCTACACGCTGTACAAAGACGAATTAAAATGTATTCCTGTCCCCAGAAAGCTCATCTTGGTGTGGAGGAGAGAGGTAGGCAAGCAAATGATTTTAGTTCAATGTGGCCAAGGCAGGACAACACAGAAACACATACTAGGGGCACTCCCAAAAACCTGGAGTTTACTTACAAAAATGTGCATTTAGTCTGAGATGGAAGGATTGCCGGAGCCCAGCAGGTCGAGGCTGCAGTGGCCAGGAGCGGCCACTGAACTCCAGTCTGGGCGACAGAGTGAGACTCCAACTCAAAAAAAAAAAAATGTACATTTACTCTTACATGTTAAAACTTCAGTCACCTTCAATGTACTCTCTGTTTGATGCAATACGCCTATCAAGATGCTTTTTCCGCTGTTCAAAACAGTTTTTGAACTTGTCAGTTCTGATGCCTTTTAGTGCTTCTGCCATTTTTTAATTTCACCTCTTCCACATTGGCAAAACATTTCCCTTTGAGAACTTTTTGCATCCAGGGAAACAAACAAACAAAAAAGTCACTCAGGGTGAGAGCAGGTGAATAGGGAGGGTGAGGCATAGGGGTCATGCCATTTTTGGTAAAAACAAAAAACAAAACTGCAGAATACTCAGCACAGTGTGGGCAGGTGCGGTTGTAAATCACCCATCATGAAATGAACAAATACGTTGAAAGAATCTCCAAAAACAAATTCACTAAGCTGAATGCAGTCTCTCACAACAACGCTAGTTGGTACACTGATGCTGATGGGTTCATAGAACATTTACCTACCAGAGGAAACCTGTACTACAAGGGCCCACCATCTAAAAGATAATTCCTGTTTTTTGGGGGGCCCCCTCATATATGATACTTAGCTGAGGCTGCTATCTTGCATTAGGGGAGTCTACCCGGCAGAGGTGATACCTCGACTGTGTCTTGAAGGCTGAAGCAGACAGAAGAAGAAGGAAAGCTTTCCCGGTTCAGGGGACAGCTTGAGAGCAGGCCACTTGGGGGTGGGGTGGCAGAACAGAGCTAAGGGGTTCCAGATTTGTCCTGTAAGGTGCAGGGGGCTGCCGTCGAATTCTCAGCAAAGGAGTGAAGGCCTGGGTTCGTGTTTTAGAGCTTCATGTATCTGGATAACTCATGGTCCAGATGGCATGGGGAGCCTGGGGGTGTGATGCCAGCTAGGAGGATATGGGCAAGGTTGACAGCTATCAGAGGGGAACCTGGGATGAGTAACCAGAGCTTCAGTATGGCCAGCAAGGCTTCCGCGCTCCAGCAGACCTGGGCGGGCAGAGAAGGATTCACCCAGGAAGAGGGAGTGAGAAGGGCTAAAGGGGGAATTTGAACCTAATGTAGATGAAGAGGCTGGCAGGGTGGGCTCCAGGAGGGCTGTGGGCCTTGATAATAACTGATAATAGGCCTCTTCCTTCACTGCTTAGCAGTTCCTGATGTCATTTCATCCTCACAGCGGCGTGATGGGTTAGGCACACACTCCATCTCAAAGGCAAGGAAATGAAGGGTCAGAGAGGTTGAATAATGTGTCTGAGGTCACACGCTACACCATGGCGTGGGTCTTCATAGGCTCATTTTTGTTTTACTCTTTTGTCCTATGTCTCCTCTGGTGTTGTGGGTTAAAACTGAGGTGATGTCACTCAAGAACCAAAGCTTACAAGGAGTCCCTGCCTCCCAGCGCTGGGAGTACCCCTCCCCAGGGGCTTGTCCCCTGTGTTCCCCGAACCCTGGTGGGTGTGCCTGGCAGCCATCAGACTCATCACCTCTGAGATCTGAAGGGCTCAGAGGTAGGCACCCGAGGCCGTGAGCTGGGGAAACTCACACAGAAGGGCAGTTGAAGCAGTGCTTGGTGGCAAGCCTGCCCTTAATGGCTTGCAGCTGCAGAGAGCCCGGCCTCCCCCTCGGGCTCTGCCCTGCTGCTGCGGTTGCCTGTCTGTGTTTCCCATCCTGACCAATTAGATCCCCATGTGTGCTGCAGGCGTGAAAAAATAGAAAGTGAATAATCCTTCATTCTCCTCCGCATGGCGAGCGGCTTTGATCCTCTTGGCGAGGTGGCCCTGTTCCATCAGAAAGTTCATCTCTTCTCGGTCTCGGCTTCCTTCCCCCCCCTCCAGTTTCCTTGTCTCAGAATGACATTAACCTCCACCCAGAGACCTGTGAAATGACCACAATTCATCTTCAGACCCTTCTGATCAAAGCTGATTTGGGTTTTTTCTCCCTCTCTCTTTTAAACTTCTGCTTCACACTCCCTCTTTTCTAACGTTGGTTTGCTGCCAATGTTTCCAGGCTAAAATCAAAAGGAATCATCTATTAATATCAGGCTTTGGTAACAAGGCCACCATTGTTTGCTTCCTTTCAGAGTACCTACGGTCTTCTGGTGAAAGAAAGAGAGATCACAAGCCCGTGTATGTGTGTGCGTGTGCGTGTTTGTGTGTGTGTGTAATACCGTGCTGTCGGGGGTGCTGCTTCGCGGACTCCATCCTCCGACCTTCCTGGCTACGCAAGGAGACGTCTCGAATGCGCATGTCCGCATTAGCTCGGGCACATTTGTG
>CAUYQG010114666.1:0-12790 GCA_963574415.1 Tarsius wallacei | reverse complement strand
TCACTCCGTCGCCCAGACTGAAGTGCAGTGGCCGCTCCCGGCCACCGCAGCCTCGACCTGCTGGGCTCCGGCGATCCTTCCGCCTCAGCCTTCCAAGTAGCTGGAACTACAGGCACGCACTACCATGCCCGGCTGAATTTTAGATTTTATTGTAGAGATGAGGTCTCGCTTGCCCAGGCGGGTCTCGAACCCGCGGGCTCAGGCAATCCACTCACCTCAGCCTCCCAAGGCGTGGGATTACAGGCTGAGCCACCGAGCCCGGCTCACTCAACTAATTTTATTGGCTCAATTATAAAAGCAGTATATCAGATGACAGAAAAGCAAAAGAAGTTTCCAGACTTAGTACTGTAGTCTACTCCTTTTGTTTATCCTTAAGCAAGGTTAAGCAAACAAACAACTATAAATTGTCTTCATTTAATCAACGAGGATTTAAAAGCTTATTTCAAATTTTGTAGTTTATAAAACTCTCACACAATCATTATTTCATTTAATATCTCCAAGGATTTTATGAAGAATCAAGGTCAGTGTTTATTTCTAAAAGGGGGAAATAGGCCCAGGAAAGCCTTCTCTTTCTGCCGGACACTTGGTGCCTCCCCATCTATTTTTCATTCTTACACGTAGAGCTAGGTATATAACAAAACAAATGGAATTATCAAAATATATGACTAAATAAAAATGTAAGCTTTGATTAGGGAAGAGTAGTAGAGATTGGGAGAGATTTCCTCCTATCTATAGTATTATATCTTTCCTAGACCATTCCATGTAGTTAGTAGATAAGTCTTAGCAACTGATTATTCTGCAGGTTGGCAGCTAAAAGCATAACCACTGTCTATGGGTCAAGTGTTTTCACTGCTAAATGTCTGTGGAAGATACTCAAGCTTAGGACATATTCATTTGCTTTCTATTTGTGAAAGACTGTCCTACTGAAGTGAGAATCAATTTCTCTGTTGGGTCGGCTGAAGAAAGTATCTAACATGCTGAAAACACGACATTTTTAACATCAAGTACATCTTAGAAGTGTCAGTAATAAAAAATAAGGAACTGATCTTCTTTATATTGTAAAGGAGTAAATTTTCTATAGGAATATTACTGTGAACATGATTTTCTTGCCTGATTTCAGGTGTAACAATCTCTGCAGCCAGACTGTCTGAAGACTCCTGACTTCCTAGAGGCATTAAACCTGTAAGTACATAAACATGAATACAAAGTTACAGAAAGCACAACTACCTCCTTTGGTTAATACAATTTCCACATGAAACCCTACTTTGAGCACCAATTTTAAGAGCTAAAATCACTGTAGTAAAAGACCATATCATGGTGGCCTTTCAATATTATTACTTGTATTATTATTTTACCATTTAACCAGTTGAGTATCATTAAGTACATCCACAATGTTGCATAACTATCACCACTTACACATTTTGAAAACTTTTCCATCACCCAAATCAGAACTTCTATAACCATTAAGCAATAACTCCCCATTCCTACCCCCCCATACCCTGGTAACCTCTATGCTATAGTCTATCTCAAAGATTTGCCAATTCTAGATGCCTAATATAAGTTGAATCATACAATATTCATTTTTTGTGCGTCTGGCTTATTTCACTTAATGTGTTTTATTTATTTGTTTGTTTCACTTAACACTTATATATGTATGTATGTATTTATTCAAGTTGGAGCTTTACTGTCAACCAGGCTGGAGTGCAGTGGCTCGATCACAAGTCACCAAATTCTCGACCTCCTGGGCACAGGAGATAGCCTCCTGAGTAGCTGGGACTACAAGGGCATGCCAATATGTCTTACTAATTTTTTTATTTTTTGCAGAGATGAGGTCTGGCTATGTTGCCCAGGCTGGACTCCAACTCCTGGGCTCAAGCTATCCTGCTGGGATTACAGTTGCGAGCCACCATGCTTGGCCTCACTTAACACGTTTTAAAGATCATCCATATTGCAGCATTTATCAGAATTTCATTTTTATGGCTGAATAATAGTCTATTGTATGTATACAGCACATTTTGTCTATCCAATTAATCTGTCGATGGACACATGGGTTATTTCCCACGTTTTGGCTATTGTGAGCAATGCTGTTATGAATATCTGTGTACAAGTATCTCATTGAGTCCCTATTTTCAAATATTTTGAGAATATATGAGTTGAACTGGATTGCTGAATCATATGGTAATTCTGTTTTTGAACTTTCTGAAGAGCCATCAAACTGTTCCCCACAGTGGCTGCCCCATTTTACATTCTCATGAGCAATGCACAAGGATTCTAATTTCTCCATATATCTGCCAACACTTAATTATATTCCTTCCTTTTTTGTTGTTGTTGGTAACAGCCATCCTATTTGGTAAGAAGTGGTATCTCATTGTGGTTTTCATTTGCATTTTTTAAAACTAAGGATGTTGAGCAACATTTCATGTGCTTATTGGTCATTTGTGAACTGAGTTATTATTCTTTGTTTTATGCTGCTGTTGGCTAGTTGTAGAAATTCCTTATATATTCTGGATGGTAATCCCTTATCAGATTTATGATCTGTAACTATTTTCATCCATTTTGTGGATGGCCTTCACTCTACTGGTAGTGTCCTTTGACGTACAAATGTTTTTCATTTTGATGAAGTCCAATTTATCATTTTTTATTTTGTTGCCTGGGCTTTTTGAATTCCAGGAAATAACTGCCAAACCTGATATAAGGAAAAATTTCCTCTATGTTTTCTTCTAAAAGTTTTCTAGCTTTAGTGCGTATGTTTCAATCTTTATCCATTTAGAGTTAATTTTTGTATGTGGTGTTAGGTAAGGAATCAACTTCAATCCTTTGCATGCAGACATGAAAAATATGCAATCCCTTTCTTTCTTCTTCTTCTTCTTTTTTTTTTGAATTGGAGTCTCACTCTGTCACCCAGGCTGGAGTGTGGTGGCACACTCATGGCCACCGCAGCCTTGACCTGCTGGGCTCAGGTGATCCTGATCCTTCCACCTGAGCTGGAACTACAGGCATGTATCACCATGACCAGCTAATTTTTTGATTTACTGTAGAGGTGAGGTCTCACCAAGTTGTCCAGGCTGGTCTCGAACCTGTGTGCTCAGGCAATCCTCTCACCTCGACCTCCCAAAGTGCTGGAATTATAGGTGTGAGCCACTGTGCCCGGCTTATTTATTTATTAATTTTTTGGTCTAATTGCTCTGGCTAGTTTTTCCAGTGCTATGTTGAATAGAAGTGGTGAGACTGAGTATCTTTTTGATTTATTTCTGATCTTAGAGGAAAAGTATTTCACCATTGAGTATGTCAGTCGTAGGTTTCTCATTTATGGTCTTTATCATGTTGAAGTTTTCTTCTTTTCCTAGTTTATTATATCATGAGTGGATGTTAGATTCTATTAAATGCCTTTTCTTCTTCAATTGAAAGGATTATGTCTTTTTTCTCTTCACTCTATTAATGTGGCATTATTACATTGATCTCTATATCTTCCCTTGTCAAATCCCATGCTGCCTTGATTAAAGCACTTTTATAATAAATTTTGAAATAAGGATGTGCAAGTTCTCCAATTTTTTTTCAATACTTTTTATGTTATTTTGGCTCCTTTGCTTTTTTTTCCCTTTTCTTTTTTTTTAGCTTGGTGTCTCACTTTGTCACCCAGGCTAGAGTGCAGTGGTATACTTGTTGCTCACTGTAGTAGCCTCAACCTCTTGGGCTCAGGTGATCCTTCTGTCTCAGTCTTTCAAGTAGCTGGGAGTACAGGCGTGTGCCACTATACTTAGCTAATTTTTAAATTTTTTTGTAAAGACAAGGTCTCGCTCTGTCGCCTAGGCTGGTCTCAAACTCCTGTGATCACACAGTCCTCGTCTCAGCCTCCCTAAGTGCTGGGATTATAGGCATGGGCCTCCGTGCCTGGCCTGCATTTTCATATAAACTTCAGGATCAGCCTGTCAATTTCTACAGAAAAATCTACTGAGGTTTTGACTGGGATTACACTGAATCTTTAGACCAATGAGGAAAACTACAATCTTAACGAGAATAAATCCTACAATACTTGAGTATAAACTGTTTCTCCATTTATTTAGAACTTATCTTTTCTCCACAATGTTTTACATTTTCAGTGTATGTCTTGCATTTCTTTGTTAAACTTATTTTTTAGCATTTTTTTCTTTTTCATACTATTGTTCATTGATAGTATACAGAAATACAATTGGTATTTGTATACTGATCTTGTATCTTAAGACTTTGTAGAACTCATTTATTAAATCTGATTTTTTAATATCCTCCCTTCAATTTAGGGATGCTTTTTATTTCTTTTTCTTGCCTGATTGCACTGGCTAGAACCTCTGATAGCATGATGAATAGAAGTGACAAGAGTGAATATGTTTGCTTGTTTCTGATCGTAGGGAAAAAGCATTCAGTCTTTCATCATTAAGTATGAAAAGGTTTTCATAGATACCTTTTACTAGGTTGAAGAGGTTTCCTTTTATTCTTAGTTTGCTGAAAGAGCTTATTAAAAATGTTGTTATTTTTATCTGGGCTCGGTGGCTCAGCCTGTAATCCCGCACCTTGGGAGGCTGAGGTGAGTGGATTGCCTGAGCCAGCGGGTTCGAGGCCCGCCTGGGCAACTTGGTGAGACCTCATCTCTACAATAAATCAAAAAATTAGCCGGGCATGGTAGCTCACGCCTGTAGTTCCAGCTACTTGGAAGGCTGAGGCGGAAGGATCGCCGGAGCCCAGGAGGTCGAGGCTGCGGTGGCCGGGAGCGGCCACTGCGCTCCAGTCTGGGCGACGGACTGTGACTCCAACTCAAAAAAAAAAAGTTGTTATTTTTAAAATGTAATAATATAGTATACATATCAGGCATTTACAAAACATACCTTATTCTTTTTAATGACTCTATGGTATATAGGTGAATGAGAATGCTATTCCTGTACTGCTAAACTTTCAGGTTGTTTTTAAATTTCACACAATGCTGGTCGAGCACTGTGACTCACACCTGTAATCTCAGTAGTTTGGGAGGCTGAAGCAGGAGGACTGGTTGAACCTAGGAGTTTGAGAACAGCCTAGGTAACATAGTGAGACTTCATCTCTGCAAAAAAATTAAAAAATTAGCTGGGCATGGTGGTATGTGCCTATAGTCCCAGATACTTTGGAGGCTGAGGCAGAAAGATCGCCTGAACCCAGATCAAGGTTGCGATGAGTGCTATAGTACTCCAGACTGGGCAACAGATGAGACCCTGCCTCAAAAAAACAAAACAAAACAAAAACCAACCAAACAAAAAACTGTTTTAATTCATTAGGGTAAATTTCTAGGGCAAAATTGCTAGGTATGGTCTTATGATATATATCAGTTTTCATCTACAGTTTCTGGTTCATAATTCCCATAGCCCTTGTTAGTCTTTTGTTACAATGTTGATTGTGTTGGATCTCAGGGACAGGTCCGAGGAAATAGATCCTCCCTACCTCCTGTCCCAAGGCAGGACCCTCATCTTCCCCACCTTCTGATGTGTGGGTCTTAAGACCCTCTCCAGAGAGGATCTCACCCTATACTCTGGCGGGAGAAAGGTTGAAGTCATGAAGATTCCATAAAAACCCAAGAGAACTGGGTTTAGGGAACTTCCAGATGGCTAAACACATGAAGGTTCTGGAGGGTGGCACACTCAGGGAAGGCATAGAGACTCTGTGCCCCTGCCCCTACACCTCAAGTACACATCTCTGCATCTGTATCCTTTGCAATATCTTTTAAAATAAATTGGTAAATGCAAGTAAGTGTTTACCTGAATTCTGTGAGCTGCTTCCACAAATTAACAGAACCCAAAGAGGGGGGTTGTGGAAACTCCAACTTTTGAAGCCAGTCAGTCAGAAGTTCTGGAGGTCTGGATTTGTGACTAGTGTCACGGTGGCAGAGGGACAGTCTTGTTGGACTGAACCCTCACCCTGTGAAATCTGACACTATCTCCAGGTGGAGAGTGTCAAGACTGGGTTGAAAGATGCCCAGCTGGTATCTGCTACTTGGTGCGTGGGGAAAATCTCTAACACCTTATGGTCACAGAAGTCTTCTTCTACACTGAGGGAAAAACATGGTCTGAGAGTTTTTTCCCCCAAAGCACTAGGTTGAAGGATAAGTACTTAAAGGAGATGTTCTAGTCCGTTTTCTGTTGCTTAGAATACCTGACACTGAGTAATTTATAAGAAATGAAATTTATTTTTGACAGTTCTAGAAGCTGGGAAGTCCAAGGAAGAGGATGCATCTGGTGAGAGCCTTATGGAGACTCTGCAGAGGCCTGAGACAGCACTGGGTGTCACATGGCAAGAAGGCTGAGTGTACTCATGTGCTCTCTCAGGTTTCTCTTCCTTTTCTCATAAAGCCACTACGACGCCCACTCCCATGATAACCCATTAATCCATGAATAACTTAATTTAGTCACATTAGCAGAGTCCTCATGATCTAATCACTACTTAAAGGCCCCACCTCTCTTAATACTGCCACATTGGGGATTAAGTTACAACATGAGTTTCAGAGGGAACAAACATCAAACCATAGCAGGTTAGAACATACAGGTTTATAGGTAGCAAAGAAACAAATGTGAGAGTTCACATAAGATGATTTTTCTTTTCTTGATGATACAGGAGCTGAGAGTAAAAGGGTTAAGGCTCAGGTTAGATTCTTAAAATTTTGTAAAAACTCAAGTAGAGATGGCTAGAGATACATAAAAGAATTGACAAGTTTCAGGTGCGATGGCTCACACTTGTAATCCCTGCACTTTGGGAGGCTGAGGCAGGCAAACTGCTTGAGCACAGGAGTTCAAGAACACCCTGGGCAACACAGTGAAACCTTGTCTCTGAAAAAAATCACAAAATTAGCTGGGTATGATGATCACCTGTAGTTCTAGCTACAGAAGAAGCTGAAGTGGAAGAATCGCCTGAGCCCCGGAGGTTGAGGCTGCCATGAGTTGTGATCATTTTGATCATGCCACTGCACTCCAGCCTGGACGATAGAGTGAGACTCTGACACATGCACATACACATGCATGCGCACACACACACACAAACTGATAAGCAGCAATGAGGATCCAGTTACAATCAGAAATGATGTATTTTTGGCGAAAACAATCAAATATTATCCATCCATCCATCTATCCATCTATCTAAACATTTTCTTTAGCTGGCCTTGGTAATTTGGAATAGAGAAAAAAACTTTAGGCTATCTGAACTAGGGTTTGACAAGTCTGGTCTAGAAACAGGTCAAGAGAATAAGGAAGGAGAGTGGTGATGTGAACACAGTTAAAATAGCTGACATGCAGCTGGAAAAACTGGAGAATGAGAACAGAAGGCAATTAATAGAGACAACAAAGAGGGGGTTAGGAGGTGAAAGGAAGGCGATGATCAGGTTTGTTAGAAGAAATAAGGAAAAAAAAGAGGTTATAGTTAAAGGAAAAGAAAAATTCCAGTTTCAGGTAACTGAAAAGCCACAAGCTGGTTATTAGTGTGGGAGTGAACAAACTGTGAGGCCATATAAGCCATCAATCAGCCTCCACCATCCTCAGTTGATGACAAAAGAGTGGGAATGGCAAGCCTTGGACTAAGTGTGGCTCCTTTCGTGTAAGAAACAGCAGTTTTCTACTTGGAATGTAAATCCCTAAATGGACTGATACCCACTTTATTTTTCTCAATGGAAAAAAAACACCGCTTTAGAAAGTTTGATATACTTTTTTAAAAGAAAATTATTATTTAGAGTCAAGATCTTGCTCTGCCACCTAGGTTGGAGTGCAGTGGTGTAATCATAGCTCACTGCAGCCTTAAACTCCTGGGCTCAAGTGATCCTCTTGCTTCACCTCCCAAGTAGCTGACACTACAGGCAAGAGCCACAGTGCTTGGCTTGATTTAGAAAGTTTGATATACTTCTAAAGAGGTCACCAAAAAATTTTCAAAATAAAACTTTCCAGGTTAATAGAGGTGACTTGACAAATGTTTATGCTTTTGACTTAATAAAATGAAATATTTAAAATATTTTTTAAGAAGTTGGCAAGTAAATCCAGTCCCACAACTACAGCCTATTAGCAGTAAAATCTAGATTAACAGTTCAAAACTTTTATTAATTTTATTGCCTCTTCATCAATTTTTCATCTTTATTTATTGTTGTAATCTTCTTAAAGTGAACCCAGTATTTTTACTGATACCATTAGAAATAAACCATCTTGTCCAGAGTACCAAAATGTTTTTACCTTGAGTTGTAAGCTGCCCTTCTTGAGCCTGTACACAACGAAGCTCTTCAATGGTTTCCTTCAGAGAATCTCTTTCTGTTCTTAGCCTCTGTAGGGACACAGAAGCAAGGAAGGTTAGCTTCAAGTTTTATGAATTTATTCATTGGTGATCTTTGCCTTACATAATAGAATGATAAATAATAGTGAACACAAACATGTTTTACCTTTAGATCTTTTATGGAAGGATTATAGAAGGACAACATTAAAAAAAATTTCCCATTTAACAATACTAAATATCTACTACGTGTAAGGCAATATGCTATACAAATTAAATATAAGATCCATACTTAATAGTAAGTTATTAATTTCCTAAACTCTTTTCACTAAACATAAAAGATCAATGAATAAAGACATTAAGATTCATAAGTCATGACAAAGCAAAAATATTTTTAAGAAATTCAAAATAGGCTGAACAACAAATTAATCCTACAGAAAACAGAAAAGCTACACAAACTTATAGAGTCATAAGCAAAATAATGTAAAAGAGGCAACAATGGTAGTAAAGATTATATAAAATAAATCAGAATTGAAGTAAAAGCATTCCTTTTTCTTTCACCAATTTTAGATCTATTTGTAAAACACAAATAGAAATATTTCTATGATTTTAAAATAAATAGGTTCTCTTGTTTTTATTGGTAAATAGAAGGAATTAACGTAGTCAAACATGAATTAAAGATCACTGCCTTAGTTTCAGCAGTGCGCAAGATAAAAATCCCCAATAAATATACTCACATCCTTTTCTTTTTGAAGACTGTCAACTTTTTCTTTTAGACGCTTATATTCAAAATCTAATTTATCTGCCTTCTTTGATTCTTCAGACAATCTATTTTGCAGTTCTACTACCTGATACAGAAAGATATCATTATGTTTTTATAATTTGAAACATTAGAAATTATCATTATTTTCTTCTAAAGCTCTATGAAAACCGCCTTTTACCCATACTCAAATAAATGCATATGTTATGGTAGGCTAACACAATGGAGAAAACCAGGAATAAAAATTTGCCCAGATAATATGGGTTCCCAAACCAGGATCATTCAGAATAATAACGTCCAAACCCATAAAAGAATCTATAAGAATTTCATTTCTGGAAATGCAGATAACTGGGTAGTCTGAAACTCTTTTTTTATATGAAACAAAAGAAATGCTGGAGGGAATGCAACTGCATAGTTAATCTTATAAGAAAGTAAGAGAAATTCTCAGAGGATAAAATTGGAGTGTGAAGTTCATGCAGAAGCTCTGGGTACCACGAGGTGTCACTTGCCAATTTCAGAAACGTAGAGCTTTGAGTTTAACAGAAAACAGGTAGTTGTTAAACCACGCTGGACTCTCAAAGTGATGAGTTGGTGAACACGCGAGTTAGGAAAAATTCATCAGCTGGAAAAGTAGACTGAGTGCTTTGGGTTTAAAAAAGTATAACTTGGAAATCTGTAGCCATGGCATGTTAATAATATATGGATTTGTGTTTGAATTTCTCTACTTACTTGTCTAGGAAAACGTAAGACAAGTAATTAATTTAAAGGGGCAATGCTGTGGGAAATCTGGCATAAGCAAACAACATATACTTTCTGGAGAAATGAAACTTTACCCATGACCCTCAGGATTCCCAAAAATAAAGATAAGTCAATTAAAGAACAAAATCCAAAATTATAAAGGCCATAAAGAAGCACACCACAATGAACAAGAGTCACCAGAAAACATCAACAGCAATAACAATAGCAAAATAGAATAAGATCTCCAAGGATTTCAAATTAATCAGATACAAATATATACTACATATGCAAATATATAAGTTTAAAACAAATAAAAGAGAAAATCTAAATTATAAAAAGGAATAAGAGATCATAAAATGATCAGAGCATGCAAAAAGAACTTGTAGAAAAAAACTTATTAACATTAAAAATAAAGCATAGTAATCAGAAACAGGTAGAGAGAATTAGGGTAGTATATAGTTTCACTGCAATATTTCTAAGTGTAGATTTCATTTAAACTCTAAATCTGACATTCTTCATTAGTTCCAAAAAATGTTCAGCCATCTTTTCCTTCAAATAATGTCTTTCTCCAATTATTTCTGTTCTCCCCTCTGAAACTCTAAATAGTTATGTCCCATTTTTTATTTCACACATTTTAATATCATGTATAGTTTCTTTGGGCAATATTGTTCTGAGCAATATTTCAGTCCATAATCAAGTTTAATAATTCTTTTAACTTTGTTGTATGTTTGAAAATTCACGATAAAGTGTTGGGAGAAAAATGAATTTAAAAACCCCCCAAAAACTGCCAGCCATGCATGGTACACAGTGTCATTCTACTAAAACTTCAAGAAATAGAAAATTCCAATTTTACACAAATTCTGAGAATGGCAATAAAGAGACCACTTTCCAAATCACTGTATTAAGATAGGTCCGACCTATCTTTTTTTAAAAAAAACTGAAAGAGAAAATTTCAAGTGAACCATAGAGGAAAAATATTCTAAGTAAAACGAACAAAGTAAATCCAACAATTGAAAACAACAAATAAATCCACTCTGACCAAGCCAAGTTTATCTCAAGAAGGCAAGGATGGTTTAAGCCTAGAATATCCATTAATGTAATTCATCACATTAAGAAGGGAGAAGCATAAGAACCTCTCAATAGATGAAGAAAAAGCAGTTGATTAAAGCCAACATCTATTCAAGATAGAAACTGTAAGCAAATTAGGAATACAATGGAATTTCTTTATCCTGACATACACTGGCTTCAAAACCTATAGCAATCTTTTAAATATATTAGTAAGACATTCTGTGTATAGTCAACAAGAAATGATTTCCCACTATTATTGTTTCTACTCAAAGTTGCATTAAAGGCCAGGTATGCTAGTTAAGAAAAAAAGATATGGAATAGAAAGAACAAAGCTGCTTTTACTTGTTCACTATATTACTTCTGACAAGATGCTTTACAAACATTATCAGAAGTAATATGAGAATTTGGCAAGGTTGCAGAATCAACATATAAAAAAATCGTTTCCATTCATATAAATTAGCAACGAACTGAAAATGATATTTTAAAAAAATCTAACTAAAAAAACCCAAAAACCATACAAACATAAAGTACCTAAGAGAAATGTAATGAAATATGCCCATGATCTTTAGAAGAACATGATAAACTTTAACTAAAAGACATGGAAGACCTAAAAAAAAATTGGAAAGATATGATGTTCACAGATAAGAACAATTCTCCCCATACTGATCAGCAGATTCAATGTAATTTCAGTTCCCAAGGGTTTGGGGTTTAAAGTTTAAAGGAAAAGCAAAGGGCCAAGAATAGACAAACAATTTTGAAAAAAGAACAATATATGAGGGTCTATACAACCACGTATCAAAATTATGAAAAATCAATAAAAATAAGACAGTGTGGTGTTGGTGTAGGAACAGATAAGCAGACAAATGGAACAGAAGAGTGCATCCAGAAATAAACCCCCATATAGCATGGACACTTTACAAACACAGGGTAGATTTGTAGGTCACTGTGGAAGAATGGACTATTCAATAGATGGTGCCACATTGAATGGTTATCAACACAGACAAATACAGTATTAAATGGATCTCTACCTCATACTCTAAACAAAAATCAATTCCATGAGAATTAAAGACCTAAATGTGCAAAACAAACTTTAAATCTTTGTAAAGAAGTAGAGGAGAGCTGGGTGTGGTAGCTCACAGCTGTAATCCCAGCACTTTGGGTGGCTGAGATAGGAGGATTGCTTGAACCCAGGAGTTTGAGACTGTGTTTCTAACAAAAATTTTAAAAAATCAGTTGAGCATGGTGGCTCATGCCTGTAGTCCCAGTTACTCAAGGGGCTAATGGGAGGGTCACTTGAGACCAGGAGTTTGAGGCTGTAGTGAGTTCTGATTGCACCACTGCACTCCAGCCTGGGTGACAGAGCAAAACCCTGTCTCTAAAAGGGGGGAGGGAAGTAGATGAGATTAGATTAGACATATCTTTTTTTTTGAGTTGGAGTCTTGCTCTGTCATTCAGGCTAGAGTGTAGTAGCACGCTCACGGCCACTGCAGCCTTGACCTGCTGGGCTCAGGCAATCTTTCTGGCTCAGCCTTCCAAGTAGCTGGAACTAAAGGCATGAGCTACCATGCTCAGCTAATTTTTTGATTTATTGTAGAGATGAAGTCTCGCCAAGTTGCCCAGGCTGTTCTCGAACCCGCGGGCTCAGGCAATCCTCTCACCTCGGCCTCCCAAAGTGCAGGGATTACAGGCGTGAGCCACTGTGCCTGGCCTAGACATATCTTTTTTGTTTGTTTGTTTTTGTTTCTGAGTTGGAGTCTCACTCTGTCGCCCAGACTGGAGTGCAGCGGCCGCTCCCGGCCACCGCAGCCTCGACCTGCTGGGTTCCGGCGATCCTTCCACCTTAGCCTTCCAAGTAGCTGGAACTACAGGCGCGCGCTACCACGCCCGGCTAATTTTTTGATTTATTGTAGAGATGAGGTCTCGCTTGCCCAGGCAGGTCTCGAACCCACGGGCTCAGGCAATTCACTCACCTCAGCCTCCCAA
>CAUYQG010114660.1:0-31367 GCA_963574415.1 Tarsius wallacei | reverse complement strand
GAGAAGTAGAGAGGAAGAAGGAAGTAATTCTAGGCTTAAGTGATCCATAAAAGTAGAAATGAACAAGGTATTTTTTAAAGAAGGTAAGGGGTGGATTTTTCTGCCTCTGGAAGAAGCAGAAGATTCATGGAGGAAGGAGGGAAACACTTTAAATTACATTACCAAAATAAAAACAAGATGATGAGGAGTAGGGAACCCCTGTATATAATCAGAATTTCTCTTTATTTTTAGTATTTTGTTACCTTGAGCCACTTACCAAGCTTTCACAACTTCCAGGTTCCAGTTTCTCTAGAGGGCTGAGCTATGTGGCTTTTTATATCTCTTACAGCTATGAAATTCTACAAACTTTAAAAAGAGAAAGTTAATGGCTTTAAGCAAGGGCCCTTGAAAAACAACAAGCAGAAAAAGTTAAATTGCTCATAGCATATACATAATTATTTAGTGTTCATATGCTACAAGTCTATAAAGACAGCAGCAAAAATACATGTAAATCAAAATAGGATGAGCAATCTTAATAATAAAATATAAAATAAGTTTAGCTCTGCAGTAGTAGTTTGCCTCATGATTTGGGTAATTCGGGAATTAAAACAATTAAAACACAATGCAAAAGTTAAGATTCTTATATTTAGTAGCAATAGCATTTGTTTCTTACCACTTATTATATGCCAGTGTCTGTGGTATATACTATTTACCACTTTTTTAACAATTTGACCCACGTTACAGCTTGTAGGTACAACTACAATCCCCACAACACATATGAAAGAAATAATGGCTCAAAGAGGTTAAGTAACTTGCCTGAGGTCACAAAACCAGTGAGTAGCAGAACCAGATCTAGAAAACAGGTCTATCAGGTTTGCCTATGTTCTTAATCACTTTCACTCTGCCCAGTGACACACCATTGTCCATTAGTCAACCTACTGTTCCAGGTCCTTCTTGAACTGAGTCCCAACCAAACTCATCAGAATTGCTTTTTACTGTTGCCTTTTATATGCATTTTATTCAAGACAAACTGAATCATTTCCTTTTCTTATCTTTGTGCCTTTGCCTAAGCTGTTTGTTCCGAGATCTTTACTCCCAGTCCCTAAAAATGTCTCAAATTATATCCATTGTTCATCAAACCAGTTTGTATTATATAGAAGCCATGATCTCCTCCTCAATTCTCATATCATGTTACTTGTTCCTCTAGTACGGTATTTATCACCTCATTATTGGGTATTATATTTCATATGCCTTGATTTATCACCTCTTAAAGTCCTTGTATACAGAATCAATGATGAGTTCATTTTTATAGACTCAAAGCATTTAGCACAAGAGGGAATGTGGTTAGTTTAGAATATTACTATTTGTTCCCAGATAATCAGAAAGTTTCAAAATGGATGCTTTGTTTTAAAGCTCAGTAACATGTAATGGAAACTGAAACTACTCTCATCAAGGAATCATTTAAGAGGGAAACACACACAAACACTTAAAGGAAAGCTTATACAACACACACACACACACACACACTTAAAAGAGAATACTAATTTTTAATTTTGGTGAATTTTACTGAGATATTGGAAAAGAGAGTCAACCTAGGCCACTGAACTTTTTATTTTACATTTCCGATTCTTACCACAATTATTAATAAAATATCTTTGATGACATATTATATTTAATACTTTTAAAGTTTCATCAAAAGAATAATCACTTTAACATTTTTACTTGGCTGATCTGTAAAACTCAAGACAAAAACTGTAGCTGTGTCTACACAGTGAAAATCTCTACATAAATTACTTTGAAAGCTGGAACTTTGTTTCTTACCATGAGATTTTAATTAGAAGCAGAAAATATTGATCAAATAAACTTTGTGCTTACAGAAGTTGTCCTCACAGGCCATGAAGTTCTGTTGTACGGAGCTCAACTAGTTATGGCTCACAAAAAAAAATGTACCTTGATTCTGTTTTCTGCTTACATTATGTTCATCTCTAACTGCCTGCTGCTTCACTTCCCTAGAAATCTCTTCAAGAACTGAATTCATCAGACTTTTACTTCTCCAAGTAACAATGTGCTTTCATCATTAGGAAGAAGATGCTATCCAAATGCCTGTTTTCCCACCTCCTACCAGATTTTAGTGAAGTATTATCACCTTATTATTCTTTCACTGATATTCATTTCTCTTTTAGCATGCATATGTAGTCAGTCATTATGTCATCATTCTCCTTTTCAAACTTTTCTAAGATTTACCCTTCTTACCTTCATCCAAATTTAAGCTTCACCTTCCCAGAGTCCATTCATTCTGCAGAGACACGAACATGAGCTACTTCGAAGACCACAGTGGTTACATACAAAAGAAATCCAAATATATCATAAGAAAGTTAGTTAAAAGAGCTCAGATATTAAAATTTAAAATTAAAAAAAAAAAGCTCAGGTGCCTACATATCATTGAATGTAGAAATATATAATCTCAATATTTTAAATGAAATAGAGACTTAAAACATGAACACTGCATATAATTACAATTTCATCCTAAGTTATTCTAGATTATAGCCTTCATAGTATGCTTCTAGTTCCTTATGCATTCAGATTTTTACACTTCACATCTAACAACCGTGGCCACAGACGGTAAATACTCATCAGTTGAAAATCTCGAATTCTGATGATTACACAAATATTTTTCAGTAAGTTGTTTTTGGAATTTTACCACCTTATTGGTTTTTCTTTCTCCCCCCTCCCCAGCCCAGATCATTATCCCTAAATTAAACTATGGCAGATGGTACAGATGACTTATTTTTCCAGATGTTCTAAATTTTGTTAATGTGAAAGCTGGTTTACAATTGAGAAAGTAATAAACATTCTTAACTAGCTTCCAAAACTCGTTCAATTTTGTTGAGATTAAGTAGCAACTTGAGTTTATGCCCCAAGACCCAAAACTAGTTTGTTGTGCTCAGACTTTTTAAATGCTATCATCCCAATATCAAGCTATAATACCTAGCACACCTTAATTACCCAGTAGATATGTTGTAGAGATGTACAGACTAAATACACTATGAAAAAGTTGAATTTTTACCTTTCTTAACAACACAATAGATACTATATGATAAATTAAAAGAATGAACAGCTCAGCTCAGGGGAATGAGGAAATCACGTATTTAGTTTGAAACCACACTTTCCAAAATGCTGTTCAGAGTCGTGCACCTTAGTCCCTGTGCCGCCTCAGCACTTTCCTTGTGAAATAGTCAGAAGGTCCTATCCTCTATTCTGAGGAAGACTGACCTAGACTGCATTTTATTAAGTTATCTGTGTAAATAAGAAACACCTTCCAATGAAATGCCTCACTCTGCAATAAATAGGCCTAGTGTCAATTCATTTTAGTTCATAAAATAAAAAATTTATGAGAGGACACTCTACATATTGAACAAAGATATGTGCAGGTTGGTACTTATTGTGTTTATCACATATTAGATGTCTAGCATTAAGACAGCTGGCTTAGCCGGGCTTGGTGGCTCAGCCTGTAATCCCGTGTTTTGGGAGGCTGAGGTGAGTGGATTGCCTGAGCCCGTGGGTACGAGACCCGCCTGGGCAACTTGAGAAGACCTCATCTCTACAATAAATCAAAAATTAGCCGGGCGTGGTAGCGTATGCCTGTAGTTCCAGCTACTTGGAAGGCTGAGGCGGAAGGGTCACCAGAGTCCAGCAGGTCGAGGCTGCGGTGGCCGGGAGCGGCCACTGCACTCCAGTCTGGGTGACAGAGTGAGACTCCAACTCAAGAAAAAAAAAAAAAAAAAAGACAGCTGGCTTAATCTTCACCACAATTTATGAGCCAGATAATTTTCTGCATTTTTTTAGATGTTAAATGATACAAAAGGAGAATATAACTGGACCAAGGTCACATGACTAATGTAGACAAGACTCAAACCCAGCTAGTCTGACTCTAGAACTATACTCTTTACAATCTAGAGGACAGCAGCAGCCAGTAAAGGGAAACACTATCACTAAGACTGGTAGACTTTGTAGATACCAAATAAAAGAACACAGCTAAATTCTGGAAATGTAGTCATGGAAAATCAGAAATGGAAGTTAAGTATGGGGGAAATTGTACAATAATGTCTAAAATATTAAGGGACCAGTGGTTCTAGAGAAATCTAGAAATTCTTTAGTAATGCAAAGCTCTAGAAATGCCAGTTTCACAATGCTCTAGCTAAGCCACATGTTTCACCCCTATCTCATTAAAATTGTGAACCAAGTATCCTGGATGAACTCCAACTTTAGGACCAAAATTAGTGCAAAAGATTTCCTTTATGGAATTTCCTGTATAAAAGTTACTTTCCATCAAATATTCATGGATTGCCTCTTATCTGAATAAAAGGGTTGCCCTTAATTACTTTAGATCTGAGCTTACCAGTACAGTAGCCACTGGCCACAAGCAGCTATTGAGCACTAGAAATGCCACTATTTCAAATTTTATTTTTTACATTTTATTTTTAATCCGTGGGGTACAATTTAGGGTTAGGTATAAAATGTTCATTATGCATTGGGTGTTGAAAAATAATATTAATATTAGTCATCCACTCTTTTTATTCTTTTTTTTTTACTGGGGTTACTGGGAAACTTAAAAGGAGGTATGTGGTTCAAATTATATTTCTATTGGAATGCTTTAGATCTTTTAAATGCACATAGTGAATGTACTAGTATGTATTGATGTTATAGTAAATAGTCAAGCATATGTTAGTATTACAACTTTTCTTCTCAATTCATATCTGATAAAATTGTTAGTTTCTGATAAAAATGCACTATATTTACTCAAACACATATTTGTTTTCAAATTCTGCATTGAATAGCTAAAAGAGAGCTATCTTATTTTGTACCACACTTACAGGACAGTTGCAAAGCATGGGAGCCACCAACTGTTCAAAAGTGGCAATACCCAGCTAGTTGAATCCTTTACAAAATTCAATACAATTCTGTGAAGGAAAAGTGTTAACAATAACATGTAGACAATGTATATGATTTATATTTTAAAGTAATATGGTTTGCCCATCAAGAAAAAATATATTGACTCACATCTTAGTAAGCTCTGTTTGGAAAATAGATGGAAATGTTTCATGATAAAAGAATACTGATAAGTATATAGAAAATGATATAAAGACTAAAAACTTTCTAACAAATATTGAGTGACAAGTAGGCTATGCTGTTTGAAAGCTTTAATTGGCAGAAATCAAAAAATAACATTTAATATTTTATGTAACAGGAAATAAAACAAACTATGCATTTTTTAAAAGAAATATTTATAGGCTTGAGAGCTTTTTTATGATTTTACAAAATGTATTGATGTCTGTGGGATATGGCTCTCCAGGGCCTGTTGCATCCAGTAGTGTTGCTAATGGCAGTTAGGACTATTATCAGTTCCCCCAAATACCAGTGGGCTAGGTAGCTGCTCCCTATGGCAGCTGAGACCTAATGGACACTCTTGGTTCCCATCAGAGATGAGCCCTGACTGGTTTGGTGGAAAACTTTTTAGGCTAGCTTGGCCTGGAAAATAAGGCGGTACATGTCTTCTGCCTAGGGCTAAAAAATAGAAGCAAAACAACAAACTTAGCATACTTAAGCCTTCAAATGTTAAGCCTTAGGGCATAGTTCCAGCAAGAGAATTCAAGCTATCCAGTTTGTCTTTCACAGTGTTTGATAAGTCCAGCAAGGATGTCGCCATAGCTCTGGCAATCTTCTACAAAGAAGGGCAGGTCATCACTCTTATCAGTGACAATTGTGGCCCAAGAGAAACCTGAAAATCTTCAGATTCGTCCAGATATGAAATACTGCCAAAAACAAATCTTATTTTTTGCTAAGAAAATGAACTTTAGAGATGTGGTGACATCTGAAAGAAATGTCCCAGTTGCTGTGCTTAGAGAACATCAAAATGAAACATGATGACATTAGACAAGGTTCACAAGAAGAGGTAGTCTGGCATCACAAGCCTGTCCACGAGAGAGGTATGGAAACTGGAAACTTAAGCAATCTTTATTTTGAAATATATGTGTCTTTAAGCAAACTAAATAACTTTAATATTTAAAGACATTTTTGCAATTAACAATACTGTACAATAATCTGTTTTCCTTTGGGGGCTCAGATCAAGCTTCTTAGAAATTTAACATTTTAGATTTTCTAATTCCGGCCTTTTCAGAATTATATGAAAAATAAATCTTCTCTCAGAAAGTTTCATAGTACTATCTGTTGCTAAAATTTGATATTCAAATGTACTTAGTACATTTAAAACTCAATGCCATCTCAAAATTTTCTTCGGATTTGATATCTTCTAAATGTATCATTTGAAATGTCTCATTTTAAAATGTTTTGTTTATGATGTCATTTTACAGTAAGAATTTTTCTTAACAAAAGATATCACTAGCTTATGAGTAACCAGTACATGTGAAAGTTTTGCAACATATAACAGTCTACTCATTAATCAAATCTTAAGTGGAAAAATAATAAAACAATAAAGTATTATACATTACAGTTACCATAGATAACCCAGGCAGTCTTATGTCATACAGAGGAGTAGAGACATGATTTCCACCTTAATGAAAATTTCATAATAGTTGTAGAGGCAAGACTGACACATATAGACCAGGAACAAAAATTATAGAAGAGGCATGGATGTTAAACTTTGTAATAAATGCCAATGGGTTCAGAGAATCCTTGATGTAGCAGTAATGTTTCTGCTAAAGAGGAGGGGACTATGAAGGCTCTAAAGCAGCAGTCCTCAACCTTTCTGGAGCCAGGGACTGGTTTTGTGGAAGACAATTTTTTCTATGGGGTTGGGAGACGGAAATATTGCAGAATCAGTGGGAGCCCTGAACTAGACAGTCCCATCTGGGGGTGATGGGAGACAGTGACACCTGAAGTGTGTTGCTTAAATCCATTCTACTCTGTAATCTCATTTTGGTTGCTGTCACTGCAGAAAACCCTGCTATACAAAGATAGGATGTTGGAAATGGAGGCAGGCTTTTCAGTGCTGATCTGACAGGAGTGCTCAGGCGGTAATGCGAGTGATGGAGAATGGCTGTAAACACAGAGGAAATTTCGCTTGCTCTCATGCCACTCACTTCCTGCTGTGCGGGCTGGTTCCTAACAGGCCACGGACCAGTTGGGGACCCCTGTAAAGGATAAATATAACTTGGACAAACAGAAGAGGAAGATGTTCCAGAAAATGGTAACAAAATGAGAAAAATAGAAACACAGACATTTGATTTGCCTGTGGGACACTGAGGACAAGATTTTATCTATCCTTGAATGGGATGTTGAAAAACAATAAAATGATAATAATGACATTGAGTGATCAGTCTTAAATAGATTCAGGATCTCAACTCAAGCAATCTAGCTTCAAACTCTGTACAATTTCCATCACATTAAGTATAACAGGGTGAAAAAAATCAAATTAGAAAATCAGTGTCCCAAAAGGGAGAGAAAGCAAGAGTGTTGACCTTTTTGCCAGAACAACAAAAAATGACTTGTTCATTCATTTATTTACCATGTGTTTGTGAATTTCTACCAGATACAACCTTTCATGCTCAACACCAGGAAAACAAAGTGAAAAATATATATTATTGCCCTCAAGGAACTCACAGACCTGTCCAGAAGACAGACAAGCAAGCAGGCATTGTGTCATTTTCAGAAAAGACAAAGGCCACTGCTTCCTTGTAATGACTTGATGTAAATTTGAGAACATAATATTTAAGCCAAAATTAGAGAAGGTGATTCTGAAGAGATACTATTATTGATTTTGGAAGAATAAATGTGGCTCTCAGAAGTTTGGTATTTGTCACTATTTATTTATTGCCAAAGTCTCTTGTATAATAAAAGTTGATGCTGTTAAGAGAATACTGATTTCCTAAACTACTATGCTTTAGTATAGTAGTTAAATGAGTAACATTAATTTAATCATTAAAATGTAATTAAAGATTTTTCCTGAGTCAACATTCCAGAGTCAATATTAAAGATCTTTATTATTGGGTGTATAACTATTCATTGAACACTAATATTCATAAGTCAGAAGCATAGATAATATTGGAATTATATTCAAAAAATAATATTTTTCCTGGAGATTTGACAATTTAATATTTAGCAAGGTAAGATTCACAATCATTCCAAAATGACAAAGTACAGATTTACCATTTTGGTATCTCAGAAAGAGATTTGCCTTATATCTCAAACAAATTGAACATCCTTTTATATTTATGTGAATATCAAAAATTCCTGCTAACAGAAGCTTTAGGAAAAAAATTATTACATTGTCTTTCCAAGTATGTGATTTAAAATTGTTGTCATTCTATGAACAGTTATTAAATGTTACTAAAATAGTTGAATTCAAGCTGGGCTCGGTGGCTCAGCCTGTAATCCCGTGCCTTTGGGAGGCTGAGGTAAGTGGATTGCCTGAGCCCACGGGTTCGAGACGAGCCTGGGCAACTTGGCGAGACCTCATCTCTACAATAAATCAAAAATCAGCCGGGCATGGTAGCGCGTGCCTGTAGTTCCAGCTACTTGGAAGGCTGAGGCGGAAGGATCGCAGGAGCTCAGGAGGTCGAGGCTGTGGTGGCCGGAAGCGGCCACTGCACTCCAGTCTGGGTGACAGTGAGACTCCAACTCAAAAATAAATTAAAAAAAAAAAAATAGTTGAATTCAGTCATGTATGTTCGTGTACCTAAGCACAATCAACACAAGTCCTAATAACAATATTTATTGGAATAACTTTAAGTTAATTTTAGTCATTGTCATTGTTTCCTTCAACCTGCAATAGAATGAAACAAATTATCAGTACTGTCAGCTCCTGGATTTTGTCCATGGTGAGACTCTCCCTTGTTCTACTTGTCTCTGTTTGGCTTTTCTCTGCATGTGAACTTCTCCGCCCTCTTCACATTGTGGAAAAGATGGCCACCCACAGCTTAGTAACCTCAACTGAAAGATGTAACTCTTTCCCTTAAGGTATAGAAGTAAAGTACCATGGACTCTTGTGTCAAATGTTTATCCCACTACCCATCTTTCTCACTGAGGCTGATCAGGAATCCACTTTCAAGGCTAGAGATAGGTGGGATGATTCCTATCTAACTCGCTCCTCACACAGAAATGAAGTTTTCTTACCAGTAGTCAGGTATGAAAAGTAGAGATCTACCCATTGTCTACCTTGGAAAGACACATCTTTTACTTCACAGATGTAAACCAGTGTGTTGAACAAGAAAGACACAAGAACTGTGACCACAGTGAAAGCTGCATTATGTATTCTTCCATGACCTTAAAATTTACTCAGTTTAGGTTTCCTTCCCTTATTCCAGAGAATACTTGGGGAGGCCTATGATTTTTGTGGTTACTCACTCATAGAAAATAAAAAGTTCTTCACTTACTGTTAATAAGAAACACTGTTTCAAGTTAAGAATTCGAATGTCCAGTATAAAATAGTAAACAAAATTTTAAACTTTATTTAGCAAACATCTTTTCATCCTAAATTTGGAACTTCTCTTTCTGGAGACACACCATCGGGAGGTTGGCATGGAGGAAGTAGGAGGACAGAGTAGGTATATTAATCTGTGTTGCATTACTATGAAGAAATACCTGAAGTTACAAAATTTATAAAGAAAAGAGGTTTATTTGGCTCATGGTTCTGCATGGTGCCAACATCTAGTCAGCTTTTAGTGGGGCCTCAAGAAGCTTTTACTCACGGTGGAAAAGAGGAGACTGCATGTCACTGTTACATGGCAAGAGTGGAAGCAAGAGAGAGAAAGAAGGTATGCCAGTTTCTTTCAAACACCAAATCTTAGGCAAACTCATTACCATGGGTTGAGCACCAAACCATTCATTAGGGATCTGCCCCCATAGCCCCACCTCCGGCACTGGGGATCACATTTCAACATGAGATTTGGAAGGGACTGCTATCCGAACTATATCAAGGAGTGTGTCCTTCCGCTCTCTGTCCCTACCCTTTTTCTCCTCAGAGACCATCTCTCTTCCACCGTGCCCCTGATGGAGGCAGGCAGATGAATCTCTATTCCAGATGGTCTTCTACCATTCTTTCCATATCCTTAGGTCTAAATGTGTTCATCTTCATTCTTTTTCTGCTGAGGTTTCCTGGCCCCTCTCGGACAAGATCTATGACATTCTACACATGTCCCACCTCTGACCTTTCTGTGCATATTTGTTACTGTAACATGATCTGGACTCTCTTGACCAATACACATGGCAACAACTCTGTCCATTAAAATCTCTTAACCAAATAATTTGATTTCTTTTAACATTTTTAAACTAACAGGTATTTAGAGTCATTTCCTTTTTAATTTTGCATATGTCAGCTTCATGAGGGCAGAAATCTTAAAGTGCTCTCTATTCACTGCTCCATGGAATAAGAAGTGGCATCTAATAGGCATTCAATGTTGAAATGAATGAAACTGAGACTAAAATCAAGTTAAGTCTATAGAGGGTCCCCTGTCCTAAAATGTGACTTCTCCCATTCTAAATTAATTTGATCACTTATGAAATTAATTTATTCACTTTCAGAGAAGGGAGATATTTATTGGACACTTATTAAAAGTTATACATTTAAGTCATTCAATTCTCATGATGAAATGAAGTTGGGCTATCACACTGCTTTTGTAGTGAAAAAAGAAAGAAAAACAACTGAGATTCCGACAAGTTAATTAAATAGCTTGTCCGGGGTCTGACCCTTTATTATTCTTTCCACAACAATACACTCTGCCACTGCATATTTCGTTTTAACTCATTGGTTTATGTCCTGTTTTAAAATTAGCTATCTGATATTTAGTAACAAATTTTTGTATTTTTAGCAAGCTCTTCCAAATCCTATATTTATGTTCTTGGTAAATATTTTTTTAATCTATATTTTGATAAATCAAAGACTTTGGCTCAGAATTAGTTATTATAGGAATTCAGTTGATATTAAGATGAGGAGAGGCAGATAAGCATTTTAGAATAGGTGGACCCAACCAAATGACCAATAATTAATTCCTCACTGTTTGCATACTAATCTCATAGAACCTAAAAAGTAAATTTGTAGCAAAATCATAAATATATAATTATTATCATTGAAAGAAATCTGTTACTTGCTTACTGTGTAAACAGTAGGACTGACATTAGCTAGGAAGAAATTCATATAATGACCTCATTATTATAACCATATTGTCAGCTACTCTGGTGTCACAAAAATGCTTTACCATTGAATGACAACTTAGTTGAAGCTACATTTGCAATTAGAAAGATGAATAGCATTACAACTTATTTGGTAACACCTTGAAACATATTTTCAAGCCCAGAAACAAACATCTTTTATATATGTGTGTATTTCATTATACTATTATATGTAGACTAATTTTGTGATAATTCGAGTTTTTTTGAGTTTATGTTAGGGAGAAAAAAAGCTTCAGTGTGAAGATAGAAGCCAAAAAACTGTGGAAAGCTGAAAGTGAAAATAACAAAAGTCTCTATGATAGGCAGGTCTCTAGAATGTCCCCTGATATTCCCTGTTCTAGAACTTTATACTTCTGGGGACTATAAATTTGTTGAATTTTATTCCTACAACTAGGTTAGGTTATGAGACACCATTAACATTGGGATGGGAAGATCCCCTTAGAGGTTGAGACCAAATCAAATAAACCCTCCGAAGCAGATAGTTTTCTCTGGATGCTCACAGCAGGGGCAGTAGGAGAGATTCAAAGGGTAGTACTCAGCTGCTGAGATTGAGGGCACCTTGTGGTAAAGAACTGAGAGCAGCCTCTAGGAGTTTAGAGCTGTTCCTAGCTGACAACCAGCAAGGAAAAAGGGCTTTTGGTTCTACAATGGCCCAAAGTAGAATTCTTCCAATAACAAAAATGAATTAGGAAAAGGATCCTGAACTCCACGTGAAAACTTAACTGGCTGACACCCTGATCTTGGTCTGAGCAGAACCCAGTCTTGATGTTCTTGGACTTCTGACTTACAGAACTGTGAGCTAATAAATAGATGCTGTTATAAGTTGCTAAATGTGTAGTGATTTTTTCTATTATGTAGTAATAGAAAATGAATATACCTCCAAAGGTAGCCAGACAGATCCCTTTCGGCCCACTGGGAAAGCATGGTCCAACAAAACATGGAGGAGCTTTTGTGCACAGACTTGTCCCTCACAAGTCATGCTAGGACTCTCCACTGAACGACTTGTGTGGGTTTATGGTGTACTGAGGTTTTATTATTCATCTTTAGTTCATTAAAGGCATGTATAGCTTACTATGCACATTTTATTTGGGCAAAACTCCAACAATTGTATAAGTTTGAAGTTCAATTCCTTTCAGCAGTTTGATCCATGACCATGTTTGTAAGCAGAGGGTAATACAGGAGACATTGGATAATAGAAAACTCCTATTTTCAACATTTTGTTTCCAAATTCAAATCCCTAAGTCAATGAAAATGGTAAACTGTATTTTGTAGAATAGTCTGGTTTTCTTATTGCTTTACTTATTGCCTAATAAATAGATTAGAATTTTTGACAGTTCTTATTTGTGAATTGGCAACTTACAAATATCCAAAGAGCACAAACATAATTATAAAAACCTGAAAATGTGTTAAATACTATGCTGACAATTATTTTCTTACATCAAAGATAAGTGTAAAATATATTACAAAATTGTTTTGGGCAAATAGAACATTTCTGAAAAGTTGGGCGTGAAAAGGTATCTTGATAACATAATTGCTACTGAACACATTACATTTGAAAGATGAAGTTCATTGGCAGCCCTTGTCATTTGCCTTTTTCTCTTTTTAACTATAGTAAATGTGAAGTCTGAGCATTTATTTAGGGAGTGAAGTTAACCTTATTAATAACATTATGCTGTTCTGAGTCACACTTCTGTATACAGTGTGTTCTGAGTTGTATTGGTGTGCTCTAGAGCATTGGTATCCGGAAATTATGGAAAAGAGACATACCTATTATTACCATCGACTGATGGACTGATTAGGGCCTGAACACACTTTTGCTGCAATCGAATTTTAAGTATAGCAGATTTTTAAACTTGTTTATGCCCTGAATACTACAAGATTTTATGAATACTGTGATGCTATCTCAGTCATTAATAGAAGTGTGGTATGGTGGCCATGTGAGATGGCTTTATAGATGGCACACCTAAAACTAGTTTTATTTAAGTACGTATTTATTTGAATGTGTATTAATGTGTCTGTCCTTTCTATTTAAATTACATATGTTGAGTATAATATTTATAGTAAGTAAAATCATGCTGCTGTTTTGTTAAAAATTAAACATATTTAAGTAAAAATTGAATGGAGTATAATAAAATAACTGGGTTAATATTAAGTGTTATGTGCATATGGCAAAAATTGTGAAAGTAGCTTTAAAATGGTTAAAATTTGGAAAATAGTGTCTTATTTTTAATGTTTTACCTCTATCTTATTCCCAATTTTAGTATTAACTGTATCCTTTTACTTTTCCAAAATGTTTTCAAAAAATATAAGTTAATGTGAGCAATTAATTTATTTTAAAATTTGAAGGTATTTATTTTTAATTAATTGAAATATTTTTACTAACTGATTGACAAACCACTTTTTCATTTATAAAGATTCTAGATCCAAACTTCTCTGTGTCTTGTAATATGTGTTTAAAGATTCAGTCAGAATAAACTATTTTCAAACCGTTTCTATAAGACTTTGAATTTTGAAATAAATATATTTTAACCTATTCAATAAAATAGTCGATTATCAACAATTAACCACTTTTATGACTGATTTGGGGCACATGCTTTAAAGATTTTCTATATAAATTTTCATATTAAAATAGTTTTAGCTTATGTATACATATTAAAGGATCTTCATATATGTACATATATTTAGTTGTTATACGTTATATAGTAACTGAAACTAATATCTGATACGTTGTTCAGTATTTGTAGTTTGATAATATAAAATACTGATGTTTTTAAAATTATCCTTTATGTTCCATATAAAAAAGAACTAAGTCACTTAGTGCTTTTGAAGAAGAACAAAAATATAATTTTGTTATGAAATGTTTTATACACCTCCAAATTATATTAGAATTCTCCCATTCCAGCCTTAGGGCCTCCATATTATCTGAATCCTCCCCAGATCATCAGCAATGAAAATGGATAATGTCTTATACTGTATTCTACCTCATTTAGTGTTAGTTACTACAGCTATTGCCTCTGTCTATATCTTACTGTGCGATTGACACCAAAAGCAATCTTAGGTTGGAGAAGCAGTCTTCTTATTTAGGTGCACCCTGGAATGCATTATAATTACCTACTCAAGGGAACTTATGCTGAACACAATTTTACATTTACATTATGGGCTCTGCCTGCAGGCAATGACAGTAAAGAGTAATGAGATGAAGTCAAAGATTTCTGCAAACTCCTCATTGCAGAAAATGGGAGGAGTAGACTCAAGGGAAAGAAATCCTATAAAAGTTGCATGCATGTCAGATGGAAAGAAAATAATATATCTAACTTGAAAGGAATGTGAGAAAGAAGACTGTTTTAGTAAAGGAACAGGTTAAGCTGATGTAACAAAAAGACCAAGAGTATACTAGCTCAAAAAAAAAAAAAGAATTTTATTCTATCATATATCAGTTGAAAGATAGGCAGAGAATCCAGGGCAAGTGAGAGACTCTGCTTCACAAGGTTGCAGCAAAGAATCCAGGTTATCTGTATGGGGGCTCTTTGAACCCCTCAAGAGCTTCCCCTTGATGACATAACCAAAACTGGCTACAGCACTGTGTCTTTACTTAAAACTAAGGAAAAGAGAAAAGAGGGAGGGGAAAGCAAGACATATATCGATTCCCCCTTACATTCTATTGTCAAGAACCCAGTCTTGCAAGTTACAAAGGAAACTTAGAAAATGTTGTCTCTTGCTGGGAAGACTGGCAAAAACCAAAGGAGTTTTGTTATTAAAAGGAAAACGGGGTAAGTATGTTGGAGAGCAATTAGAAGTCTTTGTCTTGGTTCTAGCCCCCCAAGTATCCATGTGCACCATTCTTCCCCTACAAAGAACAGACTGTCCCCAAGGAATGCAACTGAAGTTTATCTGGTTATTGTTCCCAATTCAAAATCTAAGATCCCTGGGTGTTTATTTCTCTCCACCTGATCTAAAGGTAGCTCTTCAGAGAAACAATTTCTTATCTAGTAGTCAAGTAACTTGCAAACCCATAAATCTCAATGCAAAATGGTGGAGTAGAATAAAGAACTGATAAAAACTACCATTCCATAAACAAAGAAGGGGAAACATACAATCACTGTGACATTGTTTGATAAGATTCACAAGACTTCCTTCCCATGCAATAAAGTAAATTTCTTGGTTAGGCTCTAGTTCTGATCTCTGGAAGGGACCCCTTTGTCTACTGTCCCCTACCTCCATGTCCACTAGGTTTTCCCCTCAAGGAGATTCATTCTTTTCCATTATCTATTATCTGCTGTGGTGTCACCTTATTTTAGTCTGCATCCAGTAAGAACAGACACCATACAATAACTTGAGCAAGGAAAGTTTAATATAAAGAATTACTAACTACAACAAAGGTTTGCAATTAGGAGGGGTTGGCTAATAAGAATTAAAGAGAACTCTAAAGAATACAGGAATAGCTGATATAAAGAGCTGCTGCTATCCTTGGGGCTAAGATAGAACTCTAAAGGAAGAAGCCCTCCAAGGTCTGAAATCTAAACCTCACTGAAGAGAGTTAGCATGGCTCACTAAATGACAGAGAAGCCACTGCAGGTTTGAGTCAGTGGAATTTACCAGAAATCCACCCTCTAGGGTATAAGGATAGCTGTTTGTGAGTTGGTGTCTTGCCACAGGCACTCTACTATGAAACTACCTAAGGAAGTTGCTGCCTATGAGTGTAGCTGACCCTGTAGGAGCAGGGCAATGCAGAAGCCATACATGTTACAAGAGCAGAGCCGGAAGGAAAACCCTTTCTCCTGCAATCTCCTTCCAGCATCTTCTGTTGACAAAGCTTAACATTGTGCGAACTGGCGGGGAAAAAATTAAAGGACCAGCTTCATTTCTGCAGTGCAGGCAATGAAGGATGAATTTAGAGCTAAGATGCATAAGCTGGTAACTGGCACACCTCTGAAGTAACTTGTTGAGAATCACCCTGTTGGTGACTACACAGCTTTTGCAGTATGCTTTCTGCTGGTATAGTCACCACTGGAGATTGCTGGAGACTGGCACCACGTTCGTGATTTTCTTGGCAAATAATTTCCCTCCAAACTTAGTAGACTTCTAGTCTACTTGCTTTCAGTCACATCCATGTTAAAGCAACTTCAGTCAAAGATCATATCTTGTTACAGTTGTTAAGCTTTCAGACTTTAGTTTATTTTCTGGTTGCTGTTTTCAGTCTACCCAGCTCTCCCTTAATTTAGTAGTAGCTACCTTGAGCCCACCTATACAAAAAGTAGACTTAAGTGAAAATGGAATCCCCTCAGTCTATTATTGTAGGGCTGGCTCCCACTTTCTGGCTGAGAACATGTATTGGATGCTCTTGAGAAAGATCCCGAGGGAGAGTGTGTTATCACCTGTAGTTTGGGGTACAGAAGTTGGCTTTGCCAAACCTTGGAGTCCCCAAACCCTGTCAAATTAGTCAATTAAGTTTATATACTATAGACTGAGAAAGCCTCCATTAGAACTATACTCCTTTTCTCTTATGCTTGCAAAGTGACTAATTCTTATCTGACAACCATTGTCCAGCCTGTCACATCTGTTTCTCTACTATCTACTTCTCAGGTGACCAGCCTTTACCACATAATTATAAGTTTATATTATAGCAGCACCCCATTTCAGGTCATCGTGTCTGCATTAGTTTAGGTACAGCTTAAACTGCCAAAATAACAGTGATTCAAATAATAGATCAGCTTGTATTTCTCTCATTTAACAGTCTAGATGTAGGCAGGCTGCCTCCACTAGGTGTCTGGTCACCTCATATGTACCAAAAGACCAGCCAGCCACTTAGGGGATAAATTGATTGCCTTGACTCAGACTTAAAACTCTAAAGGGAGTAATACTTTGTCCTTAAGCAGACTTTTTCTTAAGATATGTTTGCTGTCTCTGCCCAGTTTCATCAGCATCACCATTTACAGTTACAGAACATCAGACTCAGCATAACATTACACATATCACTCAAACCAAGAGATCGACTCGACAGCAAAGGAGTTGGGGCCACTGACACCCAACCAGAAACCTAATAATAATGGTAATAATAATAAACAGGACACCAATTGCAGAGACAAAAGTGACTCCATCGTGGATGATAATCTGCCATGTTGACTTGTTTAAGCCAGTCCCATGAATGTCTCTGATTCCTACTTTACTGTTCCTAGTGTAAAAACATGTCAATCTTGGTGTTATCACACAAAATATAGGCTATTAGACATTTAACATCCTATTCTGGAAAGTTGCCTTTGTCTTGCACAGAACCCATACACCTTTTCCCTATGGTATATAAGCCCCGGGTCTGTGAAGTAATGGTACAGGGATCTATTTGTCTTGTGACTGCCCAAGACCATGCTTCTGTTACGTTTCCTCAATAAATCAATACTAACAAATTGGATTTGTCTGCCTCTTTCTTGGGTATCTCAGCTCCTTCAGCATTTGGGGGCTGCTTTGTATATATCGTCTTTGTATATACGAGCCTGTGTAAGGTTCAGCTAAGTTCCAGCTCAGTGAAAATCTCTGGTTGGGGTGGTCCAGCATGAAGTACATGCACTAAATCAATGGTCAATGTATGGTGCTGTGATCCCATAGCTAAAATACATTGCTCAGAACATTAGGTGAAAGCAAGATTCCATTTAAGGATGAAAGTAGGATTTATCTCTCAAACCATTACTCCTTGTGACCTATTTGTTTTTTGCCTTTGAAATTTTGGATCAGCCATATTCAAAGGGGTAGGGGTGGGAAATGCTCCCATTGGGGGAGAGGGGGACACAAGGACTACACTGAACTTGATGCTGTAATTACTACCTGGTAACTTTGGGCTCCTTAATACTGTACAGGTAACAAGTTGGCCAAAAGGAGTTATTGTAATGGTGTGATTTACCCTTGGTGTAGTTGCTATAAAATGGGTGAGTGAGGAGCATATAATAAGCACAGGGGATTCACGAGGCTCTCTTTGACCATGATGAATGGGCAGTTATAGCAATAACAGGCCAAATAGGATATGGCAAGTGAGGGAAGTCTCCTCAGGGCCAAAGGCCTAGATGATCTCACCAAGCAAATAACCAAGATTGGCTGAAGTACTCCTTGGAAGGCAGGGAGGTCTAGAGATGGAAAAAATGCGGTAGAGGAAGGAAAGGATGAGCATCAGTGATAGGGGCAGGTCCAGCTTCAGTAACAGGAATATAACTTTTCCAGTATCCCTCTTATATTAAGTGTTTGCCAAGATAGTGGCCAGCCACAACTTTGAAGGAAACTGTGATGGTTTAGAATTAATGCAGGATACAAGTGGATCTGGAGTAGTGCAAGGGGTTGCTGTTAAACACCTTTGTGCACCATTTTAAATCTTCTTGGTCACACCTCTTATTCCAGCCACTTCCTAGGCAATGAGTTCTACACAAATGGACGAGCTTTGTAGAGCACCGAGACAATGCCTCACCTTGGGTCTGTGCTATATATTCTCTCAGTCCAAAGGAACCCAATAGATATCAATATATGTATTATCTTAAATGGGAGATAATTAGTAAACCTGGAGCCATTTTAACCAGTAGAGAATGAGAACTGTTTCTTAGGCAGTTTGGAATGTACCTTTCATTGGGTCTTCGGAGGATTTCATAGGATGGAACACCCAGTAAATTTGGCAGTGGCCAGCTTGAGGCCCAAACTCCCTATTCTATTTCACTCCCCTCTCCCTCATTCCTGTTCCTGGGATCACTTCTAGAATAAAGTTCTTGCATGTTGGTCTTTGTCTCAGTTTCTATACCAAGGCAATCTCACTTGAAGTAGACTACCCAAAAGACCCTCTAGAGGATCAAGGTTCCTTTCACCCTGTTGCTCTCTTAATCTGTAAAATCTACTTTGTTTCTCTGCATAAGTCCCTAGCACCACCAGGTTTATATTTCATCCCAAAATGGGGAAGAGATCGAGGAAGACAGGCATCCTACTTTGTGATCTGGAAGTCACATATCACTTTTTCTTCTCATTAGCAACAGCTGTTATGTAGCCACTCCTACTGCGAAGGATTCCGTGATCTAGCTGGGCAGTCAAATGTAACAATACGTTGTTGACCCTGCTCCTAGGGGGAGAAATGAATGTTGGTAGCAATCTCTGCCACAAAAACATACAGAAAATGTAGTGATACATACTGAAGCGTTTTCTAAAAATGTTTCCTCTACCACCATGTCAAGTTCCCAGGATATCTGGTCATATCGATGTGCCCTGACACTGCCCTTGCCTGACACTAATTCTGCCGTTTTGCTCAACCTGCACATACTATACTTGCCATCTATTTTCCATGAATTACCCACACCTAACATTTGCCTGTTCAGTTCTTAGAGAACTTTGGGATTTCCAGCATGTATGATTGCTTCACACATTAAGGAGTAATGCTTATATATATATATTTTTTTAGAGCATAGTGCATTTTAATTTTGGTTCCAGCATTTTATAAAAAATGCTTATATTAACAATGAATGCTTGAGGTCTATTAATTTTGTTCCATGGATTTTGTCAGCATGTCTCAGTGTAGCTTCATAAACATTTAATACCTAGCATGTTTCCCATGTTGTTTAACTTCTACTCATTTTCCCACCTGTTTGTTCTTCCAGATGGATCCTAGAATTTTTTCCCAATTGCAAAAACAAATTCCAAAGTTTTTGTTGGAGCAATGTTGGTCAAATACTGTAGTATGAGCAGACATGATACTGTGCTTTCTCACACAAAAACCCAGCATGCTCTCCAATTGTGCAACTTCTATAAATTTCATAAAATGTTCATGAAAAAATGAAGTTTAAAGTTTTCCATCTTTCACTCTTCATCTTTTTTCTAGGTTTTTAGTTGTTTTCATCTTGCAGTTTTTGCTTTATGTTGCAACCTGTATGTTAGTAACTAGAAAAACCACTGATCTTTGTATTTTACTTTTGTGTTAAATTACTTCACTAAAGTCTCTTGTTAGTCTTTTTTGAGTTGGGGTCTTACTCTACCCCCAGGCTGGAGTGCAGTGGCAAGATCACAGCTCACTGCCACCTTGACCTTCTGGGTTCAGACGATCCTCCCATCTCTAATCTCCTGAGTAACTGGGACTACAAACACACCACCACACCTGGCTATTTTTTTAAACTCCTCCTGATTCAGCCTCTTCAAGTGCTGGGATTACAGGCATGGGCCATTGTGCCTGGCCGTTAATCTAAATCTAATTAATTCTTTGAATTTGCAAAGAAAAACAATCACTTTTAATGCTAATAATTTTGCCTCCACTTCTCCAATATTTATGCCAGTTATTTCTGTATTCTACTTCACCAAGCTTATTAACACAGCAATTTTAGTATATGATTAAATTTGTTAGGATGTTATTTGCATTTACGTAGTTCTTTTGCATGTATCATGTGAGATTATCCTGTTACATTGTGGTATACTCATAATCGTAATGCTAACATCTTTCTTATTGACATTTTAAAATGTCTATGCTTTCTGAATTATTTTTGGTAACATAGTTTCTCCAGAAAATCAGTGACAATATAAAAATCAACTTTTAGTTTTACATTTTTAAAACTAAGTGTTTAAACCCCATTACCAAAAAATAAAGTAAAAGTGCAAAAAAAATACCGAATATCACACTACACAGATAACACTGCAACAATCATTTTTGAATATATTTTTGTCTTTCTGGTGAGAAAATTCTTTCCATAGTTTTCACATAAATCACTCATTTGAAGTATTTGAGTGTAACAGAAATGTGACTATTCTGTGAAATTTCAGAAGGTATAAACTCAAATATTGTTATTTTCTTGGGTTGTTAGTTATCATAATGGATAAGCTATAGCAAGAGAACTGCTAGAATCTGACTGCCTAGATTTAAATCCCTGCTCCTTCACTTATCAGCTCTGTGAACTTGGTCAGTTACATATTCTTCAGCCTGTTTCATCTGTGAAATGGGAATAATTATCCCACAGGGCTGGAGTTAGGACTCAATGAATGCCTAGTATTTGACAATAAAGCTACCATATTATCTTTAAATAGTTAACACATAAGGATATTAGCATTAACATAAGAACATTCCAAAGTCCTCCATGAGGAATGGAAGGCTGATTATAATAAAACTACTCAGGCCACTCAATATAATTTTTAAGGTTATAAGAAATCATTTTTCAAATTTCTAAACAATGAAATTGTCCTAATGCTGTCTGATGCAGTTTTACAGTAGGGCAGATTTTTGTCTATTACTACTTTGTTTCTGCTAAGGAAGTAAATAGGTAGGGACACTAGTAATTTTAAGGTGTATTCCCTTACTATGGGGTCAAGGTTCAGAGGAAGAGGAGGCATACTTGGCTGTTTGCTGGTCTTTGGACATCAGGTCATTTGTGTCACTGCTACAATGTCTCTTGTTCACGACTGAAGGCCTTTTCAAGTATGACCCGCTTTCAGGCATGGAGGGGCTCTTATGCAAGCTTTAAAATTTGCTCTATCGTTTATGCATACATGTCTTTTCATTTTCCCGTGAGAGATACATTTGAAGTCCAAGAGCCAAGCAAAAACTAGTTCTTTTTCTTCCCTTTGTGAGAATGAGAATGACAGAACAGAAGAAAGGACATGAGGTAAAAATTACCTGGGGAAAATCTTCAGGTAATATTACAAGATATATTGCTACACACATTCTTACTGTTCTTGGGCACAGGATCATGACAGTTTCCTTGAAAGACATTTAACTTTCAAATTAAGAACGCGCCAACACAGAGCACATAACATACAAATTCCAGACACTTTGTATTTGAGATGACTAGGAAATAAGAGACATTTGTTATGACTGTGGACCAACAAATAGGCAGTGAAGTTCGGTGATAGTAACTTAATTAACCTGCTAAAAAATAATTTAGCCTTCATCACCTGTTTAAAATGTCATTATTTAAAATAACTACTTCTGCCTATGTGAAACATGCATCCTGAACTAAAAACATTTTTGACTACCTTGATAGGTAGGTCTACAAATAATTAAAATTTTCTAAGTATAGGGTTGACAATTGCTAGACAAAATTCTTAACCATGTGCATATCGTTGAAGAGAAGGAGAGGGAGGAAGAGGGAGAAAATGAAAGCAAACATACAGGATTATAACTACAATCACTCAAACAAAAACTACCAAAGATCTAGAAAGAGTAGTTTTGTCATTTAAGTAAATTTTCTAAAAATCACTTTATTCACTACAATCATCTACAGTAATCAAATTTGCCAGACAATTGCTTAACTCTACTTCTGTTTACCTTTGCAAACAAAGTCATTGGGTCAACATAAAAGACACAGTTTCAAAAGTGGAACATTTTGAAAGCATTTTTTTTGCTAATACAAATATACTTTATGGTTAACTATTTAAGTAGAAATTGATTTCCTCAAACTTGGTCCAATTATTTGATGAGTTTAAGACAGAACAGCGTCAGCAGTACTTAGACTATTACAACATGGTTAATGTGTAAAAACCAATCACTAATCTCATAATTTTCTTCGGCATTTTAATAGCATGTGCTCTGTGCTTAGCTAGCATTGTATTTTTTACAAAGTGGGCAAAAGTCATGACTAAGTCATCTCAATTAAGAATATTTAAAATGACATTATATAACATGCTTATTTAATTGCTGTAATGTAACCTCATTGAATTATCAAACTACAACTTCGTTTTTTCTGGTAGTATTTTTTCTTAAAGATTCAACAGTGCTTCCATATTCTAGATCCTATCATTATCCAGAAGTGGATATGTGTAAGAAGACTGTAATTTAAAATTGAATTACATGACTGCTAAATGCATTGCTGTCCTTAATTTTTTTAAATAAACGAAATGAATACAAAGTAATCACCCTACACGAAATGAAAATTACATTTCAATGGCATCCTTTTGGAGATAGACCTATGATTAAAATATTACAGTAAGTTTTAAATATCAGGATTGAATAAGTCTTTAGAATGAATAAAATATGCATCTAGGGCCTTTGATATTCTAATAGTCCATTTTAAGACACACAATTTTTACAATGAGATGTCTCAACTCCTCTTATGAGCAAGAAGACTAGGAATTCATTCTGACAGTAATATTCTGATTGTAGTATCAATCAGTGGTTTCCCTTGGTTTTGAATGGTTTCACTGCACATTCCATTTTGGGGTAAAAAAATATTAAACATTAGATTTATTATACTAAGCAAGGACCAAAAATACTGTGATCAATTTGTTTTTTTAAATCAAACCTATTATACCTATGTATGCTAAACTAGATTAACAGGTCTCCTAATTACCCATGTGTTATGATGTATACCCAGTATACACAGCACTGTAGTAGTTATTTCCCCCTGAGCTCCAGAGCACTGACTTTCTGAGCCTTTCATTTAGTTTCCACTTATTTTACAAATTCTAATCGTACATGTAACACATTTCAAAATCACCTGCAATTTCCTTGAGGACATGCATGCACAGCCTTTGGCATAGGGTCATACACATTTGTCACAGATATGTCAGTTCACTAAGCAGCTAACTTTTCAAATACCGAACAGCAAAGGCTGAAAGTGAAAAAAGACTGTCCCTGAGGTCAGATTCATTTCCCATTTAACCTACAGTCAGAAAAACAGTTTGAGATCTGTTCACTATCAGCTCACCCAACTTGGCCATCCATGTCACTCGTGTATAGGTAACTTTCTTTATATCCTCTGTCTCTAACCCTCCCATATACACATCATCATCTTCTATTCTCTCCATCAAAGCAAGTGATCTTTAGTCTACCTCTAGACAACATGGCATCAGGAGATGAGAAATTTAAGAATGGCATGGAAATTATCTAATCAAATATTTATAAGAGAAATCTTCAATTCACTCAACAGATACTTATTGAATGCTTATTTTGCAGTAACTTGGGGGAATACAAAATAGGATTTGTTCCTTGTTTTTAAGGAGTTGAGGCTTAATAGATCTTATTACTGCTGGGCCAGAGAGCACCAAGGTAAGGACCAGGACAAATGATGGGCAAATTACCAGTTGTCTGCATTCCTGATTGCTGAAAATAACCAAGGTTTGCATGTTATGAAACTTAGGTATAAATGTTTGATTTAAAACACCAACTGAAATAAATCTGTGCTTTACTCCAATTAACTAAAAATGCTCTGTCTTGTGGGATGTTTTCATAGTTTTTCTAGTGATCTAAGTTTTACTCTAATTGTTGCTTGGAAGTAAAAATAACCACATTTAAGCCACTGCTGCACTCTATTTAAAAAGTAAAGAATAAACTGCCTATTTGTTTTTTACCTGTCTGTAAAGAATTACTTCATTCTGGCCAATTTTGAGGTTTTAGATCCTGATAGTCTCTTTACATTCTGTGTCTTCATTTGTAAAAGCAAGTATTTAATGTTCACTTATTTTATTAGCCAATAAGCATTTCATTTTTGTTTGTGTGTGGTTTTCCATTCTGGAGTTCTTTAACCTGTTAGTTGACTGATAAAGCTCTACAATATTTTTTTAGAATAGGTTTGTAAGTATACTATGACCCCTTTCTATTTGAAAATATCTCTACTTTACTCAGACAAGAACGACAAGTAGTTACTGAAACTATGAATAATCATTTTTAAAACCTCTATTAACTAGAATTGAAATATTGCAGAAGGAAATTCTTGACAGCCTGGGTTTGTTCCACCACCCCCATTGGATTATTAAAATGCACTTTCCCAATTCATTTTACCTAAGCTCAATACAACCTTGTATCACTTTGCAAGCTTGAAACTATAACCATATCCAAAACCAACACAAATTCACAAGACAAGGGGAGGCGTAGTAGGCAATGTAATGGTCTCCATTGATATCAGAGTCCTAACCCTGGAAAGCATGGCAAAGAGGAATTAAGATGGCATAAGAAATGATACACAATCTTATCCATCAGACTGGTTTGGTGGGGGCCGCAATTTGCTCAGTGAAGGAAGCTTAGACTTTGTCTTGAAGGTTGAAACGTGACAAGGGACAGCTGTGACAATGATCTTGTTGACCAAGATGGAAAAGCCTAAGACTGGAATCCTGGGTGAAAGGTAAACTTTACTTGCCTCAAAATTCTAATGGGAAAAGCTGGTACTTGAATCCAGAACTCTCCCTCTTAAACATCATATTGCGAGACTGGTTTAAATAGTCCTTTAAACTGCTCACCAATTATCCAAGTACTACATGGTGACTCAGAAGAGTAGACTTCAAATTGGAGTTTACATACTCCTGCCAGGGCCCACAAACTATAGCAACTACAGTAAGGACATGTATAGCTCTGAAAAAAAAAAACAAAACAAAAAAAAACAAAACAATTGCCTATTTCTGTGTTCCTTGGTAAGTACCTGTTTCTTCCTTCTCAACCCTGTACCATCACTCTTCCTTCTCTTGTGTCAGTTTACCAGGGTGCCAAAAGGATGACTCAAATACTCACATCACCACATACCAATGCAGCCCTTCCTGTATTCCTGATACCTTCTTCTGCTGAGTGAAGCTCAAAGTTAGAAATCTGCATAGTACTTTGGTCAGCACTTGATATCTAAATGTGAACGTATTAGAAAAGGGAAGCTGAACTACTTTTTAACCAAAAACCATGGACTTGAGAAAACAAAGAACAATTAAAACTATGAGACCAGAGACTTATACAGGAAAGATTATGCCGGGAATTACTGTCAATAAGCATTTTTACCTTTCTTGGTATTTTGCTGTGCTCATTCATCCTGTTGCTGTCAGTTGCTTACTTTGTGAGATTTAGAGGCTGAAGTTTGTTACTTACTGTCAACAGACCACCACTGCAATTCCACATTAAGTGGGGCGTTTTCTTTCTTCTAGACAGCTCACTCTTGGGAGAATGGCTTTCTTTCATTTTTGCTATTAATCCTTTCTTACCCAACTCTGCTCCAATCACTTTAGCTAGATATTAGAGCCTTTCCCTCAGTTCTGTTTACTTCCACAAAGCCTGTCTCATGCTATTACTTTCACCCAAGGACGTTTCCACCTGTTCAAGGTTTACTGAATGCCTTCTACACACCAGGTACAGTATTAGTTGAATCACATCTTCAAAACCCCTACCCTCAGGAAGCTTACATTTCTGAAGCTACTTGGTAGGTGGGGCTTCAGATCCTGCACTTTGATTCCAGAAAATGCCACCAATTCAGAAAAATCACCCAGAGAAAGGGACTAAGTATGCAAATTGGGGGAGAGCCAGTCTGACGTTGTGCACAAAGGCTGAAGTCTGGATTAAATCCCAAGTATCTAGAATGGGGTTCTCTAAGCTAAGGTAAAGTGCTAAGTCTATTAAGTGGAAATTTGCCTAGGCAGAGTAAATGGCAGGAATGAGGGAGGGCAGACTACTTAGTCACTTGGATAAAGGTATTTCGGGGGGGAGGGGGTCTCAACATTTTCTATTTTAAAAAGGAATGATTTATTTAAAATATAATCAAGGGCAGAATCACAGGTCATAAACACCGTAAGTTCTCAGAACATAACAGAAGCCACATCATTCCTAACTTGCAACTTAGAAGGAATTTTAGGTTATTACCCTAAGAATGAGAAAGCACAGGTTTAGCAATCTTTTTGAGGTAAAGAGGTCTAGAAAATTTTTCACACCACAACTTTAAACACAGATCATGGAATTTTAGATGTAAGATTACAATTTGGGGGCTGTAGTAATGAGATAGCAACAAATCTATTTCTTATTTAAACAAGCTTTGTTATACTTGTTTGAAGTGTTCTAAGGCAAAATCTGAATGCCTTATGGGGGCAAATTCAAATGCTGGAGAGTGAAATGGCTGAAAGATGCTGCATTTATCCTGTGCACCCTTAATCTGGCAACTGTGACAAGAGCCAACAGAGGAAATCCAAGTTCAACACAATTACATACCTGGTATATTAGGTACTATTACTAAAAGTATCAGTGGAACAGAAGTTGAATCCAGAGCTCTCCCTCTTAAACATTACATTGCGAGACTGGTTTAAATAGTTCTTTAAACTGCTCAATCAATTATCCAAGTACTACATGGTGACTCAGAAGAGTAGACTTCAAATTGGAGTTTACATACTCCTGCCAGGGCCCACAAATTATAGCAACTACAGGAAAGGCATGTATAGCTCTGGGGAAAAAAAAAAAAAAAATCCTTTGCCTATTTCTGTGTTCCTTGGTAAGTATCTGTTTCTTCCTTCTCAACCCTGTACCATCACTCTTCCTTCTCTTGTGTCAGTTTACCAGGGTGCCAAAAGGATGGCCAGTGAGGAAAAGCCTGTGGATTCAGAAGCAAATGTGAAGTTGGGACAGGCTAAAAGGTGTTGTGTCAAGCAAAATAACCCAGATGTAAATCTAAGAGGAATGAATGCATAGAAAACATAAAATACTGTTTATTCATATTTAGGGAATTTCTTACCTCCGTATCGGTTCTTTAAGTGGTTTTGTTCTTCTGCATTCTTACAGTTTATCATTTTTAACAATTCAGGTAGTGCCTACATTCTTAAAAATACATACATTCAAAAACCGACATTTTCAAAATACTTTTCTGCCCAGCATCCAGCCTCTCTCATCCTACCAAGATCCTAATCTAATAAATGTACAATAAGGTTCCAAGTATTGTTTTAAAAAATTACCTTCAGGAACTACAATAACCAATGGATTAAGAACCTTACCTTGCCGGGCTCGGTGGCTCAGCCTGTAATCCCTCACTTGGGGAGGCTGAGGTGAGTGGACTGCCTGAGCCCGCGGGTTCAAGACCCACCTGGGCAACTTGGTGAGACCTCATATCTACAATAAATAAAAAATTAGCCGGACATGGTAGCGCGCGCCTGTAGTTCCAGCCACTTGGAAGGCTGAGGTGGAAGGATCGCCGGAGCCCAGCAGGTCAAGGCTGCAGTGGCCAGGAGCGGCCACTGCACTAGTCTGGGCGACGTAGTGAGACTCCAACTCAAAAAAAAAAAAAAAAAAAAAAAAAGAACCTTACCTTGGTAAACACACAATCGCATCAGAATTCTTCACTGAACTTGACTCACTATATTAGGTCACCTTACATGACTCTTTTCACCTACTCCTGGGACCAAAGTTAAGTCCCAGTTCCCCCACACTATTGAGATGTGTTGACCTGGACATAACATAGAAGAACTTACAAGAACTTGAATATGTATAGAAGTATGTAAGTAAAAAAATCCTTTAAAAAGCTTGCCAGTAGCCGGGCTTGGTGGCTCAGCCTGTAATCCCAGCACTTTGGGAGGCTGAGGTGAGTGGATTGCCTGAGCCCGCGGGTTCGAGACCCACCTGGGCAACTTGGCGAGACCTCATCTCTACAATAAATCAAAAATTAGCTGGGTGTGGTAGCGTGCGCTTGTAGTTCCAGCTACTTGGAAGGCTGAGGCGGAAGGATCGCAGGAGCCCAGCAGGTTGAGGCTGTGGTGACCGGGAACGGCCACTGCCCTCCAGTCTGGGCGATAGTGAGACTCCAATTCAAAAAAAAAAAGCTTGCCAGTGAAATTCAATCTTCTCTTTCAATGTCCTTTAGTCTATATGTAAGTCAACATGAAGTATACCATTTTACAGTTCATACACTTTTATAAACATGTAAACAACTTACTTCTATTAAATACATGTATTCCAAAAAATACCATGCTAAATACTTGCCCCATTAATGACTAAACCTGCATATATGTAGGCATTTATTTAGGTTGGCCTTCCATATTCATGGGTACCACACATCCAATTAACTAGACTAAAAAGATATTCATTAAAAATTTCCAAAGTTCCAAAAAGCAAAACTTGAACTTGCTCAGTATGCTGAAGCTATGCAAACAAAGTGACATATCACACAAGTAACCTAGATATGATTAAAAGCATGAGAAGATATATGCAGGTTACATGTACATACTACATCATTTTACATGAGGGAACTGAATCAATCCCCCCCAAAGAGGCCAGTGACTGTACTAAAATTCTGCATTAGCAGGGAATTCTTGCTTTACTAGCCACAGGTAAATACAAACTAATACTTTAGTTGTAAAATATTTACTATGATTTTTCTGAATACTTAGAAACTGCTGAACTTTCTGAGTTACTCAGAATATACCAATCTCATTTAATGTTTTATATATAGAACAGATCTATTAATAAACATTCAACCCTAGAATCAACAAATATTTAAAAGCAGGCATTTAAGACATTTTACATACTCTAGCCTCTCTTAACTATTGATAACTCATGTTGTCAATAGTTAAATCCCAACTGACTGGATTTTAAGTGCCTATGCTCTATAACTTAAAACTAGCTTACATAATAAACAATTTGCACTTAGACTCCTTTGTATCTGGTTTTAAGTTACATATCAGGTTCCCAAATCAATCTCCAAATTAAGAAAACATAAAGGGTTATCTCAGAACTTGTCATATTGAATAAAACAGTAGGCTGAGGATAACTTTTGAGAATGAATAGAGTTTAAAAATTCAGATTCCAATTACCAACTTTCTATCTTGCTTGCAAATACGTTTTCTGATCTCAGCTGTAAAATTAGGATACAAACACATATTCCATAAGTAATCAAAGTTAAATAAACGATTGTGATACCTGTCCCCAACCTCAATATGCAGAAACTTCTAGACTATCCTCTAGTGACAAACAAAAAAACACAAACAGAAAACACCAGAAAAACTGCTGCAACAAAATAACCTTAAAATTTTTATTTCAATATGCTCATTCTAAATGTTATCTTAACAATGCAGTATTTATGTTAACATTATATGCACCAGAACTCAAACAGCCTGACCAAACTATAAATACATAATTAAGCATATCTGTGTCTTTGTATTCAAGTTTCTTCAAGAAGAAAAAATACTAAGCCTTTTTTAAACAATGTGCCAATGATCTTAAAACTCATGGGACATGTACACTTTAACAATCCTTTAAAACAGACTATTATGTCCTGAGTTATCAAAACAGAAAACTACAATACGGACTATGATAAGAATGAAGCCATACAAATCACTAGGCCCAAGAATAATGTGAGAAGTCTCAAGTGGGTATAATGATGATCTCATTTCCAGACACCAAAAATTTATTCTGTATTTATTGAGTTCTCCTTACCTTTACTGTTCAACTGAGAGGCTCTTAATTTTTGAATACTAGACAAACTACACAGGATTATCAATTACTATCTACAGTATTTCAATAAATATATAATAAACTTTAATGTGACACTAAATTGTTCTCCAGGCAGTTGCAGGTTGATTTTGTCAGGAATCAGTGTGTAGGACTCTTCAAACTAGAGGGAAAAACCCAAGTCTGGCTTGTTCTGGTTAGACAGGTTTGGCTGTAAAATGAAGATCTCAAAGTTTTCAGTAAAATCAATACTTTACAAGCAGCTATAAAAAATAATTTATTTTGATGCTTTCCTTTCAAACACAGGCTAAATAAAGAACTACATGCACAACATAACCTCCCCCCAAACAGTATATAAACCCAAAGCAACATGACCCTAAAATCTCAAACAACTTCAAGGTTAAAGCACTATATGAACAAAGGTCAAAGCTGTTTTTTCCCAGGTCAATTAGAGATGAGGCAATTATCAACTTGTTCATGCCTCGGTATCTCAAAAATGACTAAATTAATACATACCAACCTTTACATACATTTGCCTGGCTTTTTTGTTGGCACCTTTTATCATGCCTAAGAAAATCTTAACAGAACCAATAACATAAAACTTGTCAAACTTCTAAAACGATAAACAAATCAAAAGCAATTCTAATAAACTCTAAACAATCTCAACTCACTCTCACGCTACAAACCATACACTTTTATTAACTTGCTTGTTAGCTTTAAATCTCAGTTAAAGTTCAATTAAGTCCAGAACATAATGAATACTAAGGGTTTCAGTATCCAGGAAAAATTAACCATAGAAGACTTTGTTATTAAAATCTCTGTTTTAGCACATTTAAGAAATCATTTGGGGCCAGGCACAGTGGCTCATGCCTGTAGCTCATGTCTGTAACCCCAGCACTTTGGGAGGCCAAGTTGAAAGGACTGCCTGAGCTAAGGCCTCCTCTACAATAAATTAAAAAATTAGCTGTGTGTGGTAGCATGTGTCTGTCTGTAATTCCAGCTACTTGGAAGGCTGAGGTGGAAGGATTGCCAGAGCCCAGTAGGGTCAAGATTACAGTGGCCAGCCGGGCTCGGTGGCTCAGCCTGTAATCCC